>DWFO01000759.1:0-18462 GCA_018246595.1 Mimoniades nurscia nurscia
TCATCAAAATCGGTCCAGTTGTTTAGGAGGAGTTCAGTCACATACACACGAACACAAGAAATATATATATTAAGATACAAATAGCTAATTTTATCAAGCGTTAAATAGTTTATTTTATTAACATTTAAAGAGCTAAGTTTATCAAGCGAAAACCGGGTGTGTCTTGTAATACAATACAAATTTTATCTCGCTGTCAATACTGTAAAACTAGATCACTGCTGTTGCTAATCTTTACTGAACGTCCGCGACCTCGTCACGACTACGCGTGTCTCGTAGGTGTGCCTCTATGTATTGTACTATGAAATAGATATTATATTATCTCCTATTTCTACTAATAATAGCTGTTGAAAGTTCTTTCTACTAATAATAATTGTTGAAAGTTTAAAACGATAATATAACATCCCGGAAGAGACAGCATTTTATTAGTATTTCAATAAATGATCGGCAAAGTTGTTTAAGGTTCTATTCACACTCCACTTTCCAATTAGATTAGATTTCTTGACTCGTTTCCAATGTATAGACAATAGTAAGCCACACATGGCATCCATGTTGCAATAGCAAGCGTGAAGAGAAATAATAATATATGTAAATCAACAAGCAAAAAAGAAAATATTGAAACAGGTTGATTTGCGGCGACGATTTTTATTAAGATTATTAATCATAATTATGTTAAATAGAACAGTAACATTAATTTCATAACCACGTAACACACATACCCTAATCCGACAATTATCAGTCGTTGGATAATGGAACTTGACATGGAATATATAAAGTATGTAACAATCATGTACAAAAGCAATATAAAGAAAGAAAGAAAGTAACTTCACGCCTGTAATCCCCGAAGAGGTAGGCAGAGGAATGTAGAACATTCCCACGTTTCACCACATGTATAATATAATATATATACAAAAGCAATATGGCTTCAATATCCAATACGTACTCGTCAATACCTAAATCCATCAATTTCAAATCCTTCAATAATGGGTACGTGTGTATATGCGCCGTAACACGTGGATGGAAGTTTCACATTACTGACACTCTACTTAACAATTTTATCACACTGAATTGAATTTGTATTTGACAATTTTAATTATATCACTTGTATTTTTCTTGTAGTCATTATAATATTTCTGTATTTTACTGGTATGGTTTCACCTTAGTATATCATCGTCTACGTCACCGTATAGCTGTCTTCCACCATATCATTCATGAAACGAGAATGAGACTTCTACAATTTTTAAAATCTATCTTTCAGTCTACGGATAGCGATGAAAGCATACAATCTGAAAGTTTGAAATCGTATTAAAGTTTAGAATATGTATGTTTTAACATTCTGATAGAGTTTCTATTTTATTTATTTAATCGTTATAGTTAACCTAAACCTAGGTTACAAAGGGCAGACTGAATACCTAATAGCATTCAGTTAGGCAAAGGAATTTAAGACATTTCCACGTTTCACCAGTTACGCCCCACTATGGAAAACGTGGTGAGCCTACAGTCATACCCCGGGTACAAATTCAGACTCCAAGCCACTACTCGGAATTTCATGTTAGAAAACCCAATAGTGCTTATCCGGGATTCAAACCCAGGACTTTTCGATTTTTCGACAGGTTTTTATAACACACCAATAGAATAAATGTGTATAATTTTTTAAATCAACTCATTCACTTTATGAGTGTCAAATGATAATTTATTTTCAAAATCGTAGAAACCCGAAATTAATTTTAAGGTACCGTTGGCAAATGAAACACAGAATTTTGAAGAATAGGTACGAATATAACGTTGGTCGGGTATATTTGATATTCAGAAATAATAAGGACGCTAAATTTGTGGAGCTCGGGGACAGATTCAAAATAGACTTGTACTCATTGTTTCAGTTTAACAGCAATTTAGAATATTTTATTATACAATACGACCATAGACAAAAGTAAATATAAATTAATAATCTTTGTGGTTACGTTTCATAAAACAAATTTCGTGATTATATAGAATCTATAATAACTGTTACCTATTAACACTACTGTATTTGCCGGTAATAATTAAAGTTGATAAATAAACTAAACTTTGTTCAGCTACTATGTTACAGCTATGTTTTTTATGTAATTACTTAGCAAGTAAAGTTACATACTCGTATCAATAGGTGGGACTGAAACACAAGTATCTAATTTAGTATAATCAACTGATATTTTGTTAAGTATTATTTATAAATTTATTACATTACGTCTAATTGAACTGTCGTAATATTGATGTCATTAATTAAGAAATTTCTGCCTGTAAAAAAAGCCCATGTTTCTGTTAACGGGCAGGATTTCACATTCATCTATTCGAAGTAATAACTTGTGATATAACTTTCGTACAAACTTCGAGTGCAAAGTAATAAAGTGCCTCCGCGAGTTCGTGCTACGTGACCGGAACACGATTTCGTGCACGATAAAGTACAGAATGATGACATAATACATCGCTTCATTATTAAACGAGGATGGCCTAATATGTACGAAAAATTTACAATGTATTGTGCCATTATTAAATAGCTATTAATTACGTTGACTTGGACTACAGTAATAGGCCTATAATTGTTAATTATTATTACTTATTTGTAAGACTACAAAATATTTTATAATAAATGGCAACAAGTCTCCAGAAAAGGACTTTTTAAAACATTATTTTTGTAATAAACACTAAGTATGAGTGCAGTTATTTAGTATCTATCCTAATAGAGTAAGATCCCGCGGCTCCCAGACCTTCGTTATATTATAAAAGCTGATAGTTCTTCTGTGGGTACCTCTAACACAGGTAACAATGATCAGCAAGTATGGAATTTGGATCGCGGTGGCTTCAGCCGGCAACAGGTAGTAAAGGTGAGTAAAATGTGCCTCAAATTTGTTAAAGTATAAAGCTTAATTTTTTTATATTTTCTTCGTAATAACATAAGAAATCACGTCATTCATTGCTAGATGCTTAGTACAGTTCCAACCCCCTGCCAGACGCATCAAAGTAAAATTGCAAGTTTTTTTCATGTACATGTGAAATAAAGTTTACTAAAAATCTTTACCAAATAAATAAAAACAATACCATATAAAGAATTGCACGAAAAGCATTCTGAATACAAGGAAACACAAATGTTATCACCTGCGAAGGCTATCCTCAAAGAGAAAGAGTCTATAATATGGGGAACGTACAGGACTATTGATCAAAGGCTTGTAACAATGTTTTATGGAACTTCCGAAAGGCTTTGTAAAAGACTTACATAGAATAACAGATATAAGGGAGAATTATCTTTTGCTTTCTTTGCAAAGAACCCTTATAGAGTTTGTTTACGTCGCTGATCCTTCCTATGACGCGAAACACGGGTACGGTCTTTATTTATTTATTTCTGTGTAAGACTTTAAATGATTTCCATTGGTATTCTCTCAGTTGGCCCTGGATGACAAAGAGAACATGTTACGTATAGCTTTTAATATTTCTTACAATTCAAATTAAATAATGGTACAGTGTTTGAACATAGTTTGTTCTACCACTTTCCTCGAAGACTGCAAGCGGCATTCCAGCAAAACGTTTTGGAAAGCAGAGACAGCATAGCGATGTTGATTCGGCGTCATTCTCTGAGGATAAGGTATTTAAATCCTGACACAAACCAATGCCTTTACTAGAGCATTTTTTTTATATGTATATGTATATCATGCATTATTTTAATGGTGAAGGAATAACATTATGCAAACATTTTCTCATCTACATACTGTTCTCTAAGTCGTGTAAAGTGTGTCAATTCATCTCACCATTTACTGCATGTTAGATCATGATATATGTATATGACTGTAACTGATTCATTCTGAGTAGTTGCAAGCGTGACTGACGATCGATGAATTATGGTGTCAAATGCCGGGTCCGGGATACTATCGGTAACTAGAATTTCTAGTTAAAATTTCTAGTAATGGCTCGAAGTTGGGATTTGTGCCCGGTGTACAGCAATAAGCTCACCACCTATTACATGATGAGATGAAAATGTAACTGGTTAAACGTGAGAGTGGAATTCACTCCTTTGCCTATCTCTTCGGGGATTACAAAACTTGGTGTGACGGTAGACTTCTCTCATTCTGTGACCCATCTTCAACAGTGAAATGATAAAAGGGACGATAAAGATGATTTCAATGATAAAATAAATGTTACTGATTATTTTATATAATAGTAACAAATGATGTTGGCATATAACCATATGGTTATGAAGACCAAAATGAATTGTTAAAAAATCTCAGGAACAAAACTGAAAGAAAAAACTAAACCGAACAGAACAATACTTTTATGCTATATATACGAGTAACATATGGATATACATATCTCCTTTAATGAAAGCTTATGTGCACTTTCATAAGTGGTTTATATTTGAGTATATGCGCAATAACTGCTGGTTTTCGGCAAAAACAAGTTTGATATGCTTTTTCAGTAAAAACCTAGTGGAATTCATAGCGTTTAATAAAGAGTTGGATTTTTTCAAATTAAGTGGGAGAAACCTTGAAACTACTACTTTCTAACGACATTAAAAACGCCTACCTCTCCCAAATCCCTAATTTGTGGCTCATGTCGCTTGATATAAACGCCTAGTGAAGCGGCGTTAATGTCCTAGAGACCCCATATGCACTTGTAAACCAAAACCAGCAAAATGCAATTCAAGCAAAATCTGCGCTTATAAATATATTAGTATTAACTTTTTTCATGTTTTGTTATAAAATTATATAACAAATCCTTAAACACAAGTATTATTTCAAATAATTATATGTAAATTTCCTTCTTTAATGTTTTACTACGTATAGAGAGCTACTCGTATTTCACCCAAGCTTCAGCTTTTACAAAAAGTTTGGTTTTTTTTTCTTATATACAGACTTACGATTATAAACTTACGTCTATAACTTGAACATGTTTTCTGATTTCTGGCTTTAAAGAGGCTTATGAGACTGTGTGTTAATCATGAAAATATAATTTGTATAAAATCTAATGACATTTACTTTCCTATTCATAAACATTTTGTTCGTTAATGATTACTGTCCTTTTCCATCTTATTTCGAATGCACTAAGTGCGAAAAGACTGGAAGATAAAATATCTGCGCAATATTATTGAACGCTTGTGAATAAGGAGGGCAGATTGTGTCATTATAGTAATAGTAACTGCTTTTACTCTCACGTCATTAGAAACATTGCATTATTTTGTTATTAGATCTCGACTGGCGATTATCGATTAATCATAATCGATTGCGAATTAGTCATTAAATAGACATAAAATAAAAAATAAGCCTGCATTATTTATATTTATAACAATAGTTCATTTCAATAACATGCTCAAGCAATGCCTTTCCCCTCATTTATCCCTTTGAAGAGTGTTAAAAATGGCCGCGACTATTTTGTTTTTTAATGTCTCTTGGTGTTGATTGTTATTAAATAAATGTTTCAATTATGACCTAAATACAATCTTTACAACATTAATAAATAAGACTGCAAAATTTCCAAACGGCTAGCTATGTAATTTTAAAGATTTTTTGATGCATAAGTTATATTTCTTTGTTTGTATTAAGTAATCTTGCAATCCTGTACATGTATCAGTTCATTTAATTTTTTTATGAAAGGTTGTGCGAAATGTTTCGTATGTGTGTTGACATTTTCATTTCATCAATAGCCATATTTAACGTAACGTCACGCGCCGATGAGATAGGCAGAGAAATGTATTAAACTCCCGTGTTTCGTCTGTTACGATTACGTTCCATTAAGGAACAGGCGGTGAGTCTATTGCCATATAACGGGCACGTGTAAAGACTCCGAGGTACTTATAGAAAATCTAAGTAAGAAAAATCCAATAGTGCTCGACTCGGGATTTGAACCCAGGACCTCACGTTCCGCAGTCGCCCTAGCAACCAACACGAACGACGATATTCAACGATAGCCAAATTTATTTATTTTTAGTTGTGTGTATGTGTATGCGTGTGAGTGCGCGTGTGCGCTTACTATTATGATTTTAACATTAGGTATATTGACTTTAACCAAGAATTAGATCATTAAAATGGATCCTCCAAAATATCAAAATACTTTTTTTAAACTTAAAAATATAAATAGATTTAAACATAAAAATATACATAAAGTTGCAGATTGAGTGTTATAAAGATATAAAAATAATTTTATTTTTATAAAGAATATGTGCAATTTAAAAATAACTATATAACTCTTTATATGTACATATTTACGTTAAATTTTTAAATATATTTTTCATTTATTGAAAGTCCAAACGAAGCAAACCAAAAGTGTCATAAAAGACAATTTTTAATCTTAATACAACTGCAGTCATCAAAATATTAATACCGTATATAATTAGCCCTTCCAAGCTTTTCTTACACTCAACGCTCTCACCTGTATATGAAAAAGACAAAAAATAACATTAAAGTTGTAGCTTGCGGCGAAAACCTCTCAATAGAACTCTTATTTCACTATCTATCACGGTAATCTAGATGTAGAGACTCACTAGATAGAGCAATAAACTTGTAATAAATAATAACGTTAGACTTACACATTTGTGATTTCCGTTCTCGGACATCACAAATTTCCTGTTTAAATGATGATTTAATTGTGCGGTGTAAACTTCGGCATATAAAAGAACAGTAATATAATCGCTGTTTCAATGGAAAAATATTCAATTTTAATATTCAGTTCAATAGTCAAAGATTCAAAACCTTAATAGTGATAGTACAATAGCAGAAACGAAATTTCTGCTTTAAGAAACAACGAAAGTTAAAAAAATCTGTCGATCTTACATGACCATAAACCAAAATATGAAGCAGGAAGTGCACGTTACCTCTCAATACCTGTAAAATACAGAATGCATAATTACGATTTTTATGTATTTGAACATTTTCCAACTTGGCTGGTTAAAACTTTTAAATGGTTACTTCATTTTCCTATAAAGTGTGCCCAAGTAACTAAATATACACATGGAAAAATGTACATATGTGTAGGTACATGTGATTATTTAAATATCAAACATAACTTTGCAATTGAAAATATTACAAAACTTTCATATACAACGCAACTAAACATGTAGTACGTTTCGTAATTTTCTTCACAGGAACCAATGAATATTTCGAAAAAATATAATACAAATCGCATAACGACACGCACAAAGATCGTCTACCATGTCACATCCAGGTGTTTTATAACTTTTACGACAAGTCCACACCATTGTTCTAGTTTTATTTGCTTGGCTCAATGTCGTGATCTTGAGGGTTAATCCACAACCATGTAATAAACATTAATCAATACTTACAGCAAAATATATATTTCGAAGAAGTTCTTAAGTAATGTATACCTACTATACGTATTTACAAAATTGTTTTTATGAAGTTCTCCGTTATCATCATCATCATCCAATCGCAGTCGCCTGCCGGACATATGCCTACAAATCTTAGTAATATATTAGCATTAATCACTTGCATCATCTTCGTTGTATAGCTAAGGCTTGTGAACCGGGCGCATGATATAATATCAAAAATATCTCTATTCCATATGAGGTAAATTAGAGATCTTATAAAACACCTAATTGTGTTGTTCTTAATACTACCATTTGTGTTGGCGAATCTGTGTTTGTTACATTATGTATTACGAGAGATCTATTACAATTGTTTCATATTAACTCCTCCATCATTATGAAAAATGCAAGGTAGAATTTATTGTAAATAATAATAATAATAATAATAATAATATAGGTATCGGTAGTACGTATTGTATTCAGGGACTTTAACTACCCAGTAAATACAAGAAGATCCCTTAAGATTACTTACAGATTACCACTGTTCTTATAATTATTTGTCTATCGTTCACGTATCCGCAAATTTTCCTCATTATCCGCTATCAGAATAACACGTAGAGAAGCGGACATGGAATACTTGGAAATACTATCTATATGAGTAGTTATGTGCTGCAGATAGCCAGCATTACTGTTATTATTTGTGTAACATAAAATTCATCATCATTTTTATATACAGGTATATAATTATAAAGACAAGACTTGTCACAGAGATATACTTTTTAATTCATCAACTCTGTATAATTTAGCTGCAAGCTACGACTTTTACATCAAATCGCACCTGACAATCTGATGTTCACGAGTACCTAATATTCGCGACCAATTAAAACGACATCTAGCGGAAACAGAGCATAACGTTTATCTCGAATCGTCGGTAGTGGAATCGACCAACGTTTTTTATTCCACAACGAAGGAATCGCTCTATTCGCAATGTTCATTTTTTTGAAAGTGTTATCTATAAAAGACGTTTATATCTCCCTTTCTTGCCCATTACACGACCGACGCTGACGCAGAATGTATCGGCAACACGTCATAATTTTAGCCCTTGTGACGAATGCAATAGGGTCGTTGTTGGATGGAGATATTGAATTAACTAACGGTGTAAAACTAGTAAGCATACCAGTGTCGAACAGTTTAGAAGATGAAGGCAGATCGATGGGTGATTCGGCTATATACAGAATGGCCAAGTTTCTCCAGGGTCACGAACTGCACGTAAAGTTACCGAATTTAATTGAAAAAGAAAAGTTGAGTCGTTTTTTCGCTGAATCCCTGAAAGCGGTCGATGAAACATATAAGGAAAAGGCTGGTAAGGTTTTTTTTATATTTTCCATTAATGAAATTAATTTTTAAGAGTTTTAATGAAATTACAAACAATATATTCAACGAGAGTTTATTTATGTATGAGTACTCTTGAAAAAAACAATTGAACCTTTATAGATAAAAGTAACACAAAAAAAATATGAACAGAAGAAAGAACTCTTCTCTATTAATTCATATATCTTCATTATGTAATTCAGTTTAATATGCAGTTGTACAGAGTTTTTGTAATATACATTTTACACCAACTTTCTTGAAAAAATAATTCACTAATTTTATTTTAAAAAATACCGTGTAAATAACTTCATATTTGAATTAATATTATATGTCAAATCAGACATGCAATACAGAAATTAATGAAACATACTACTGGTAATACATACAAACTACTTGTAATGAATACCCTTTTATTGCAAATAATAACAATAACACAACAATACTGTAAAATAAAATATGTACATATATTTCCTGTAAGTATTGTATGCCTGAACACATGTATTTTATTATTTTTGTGTAAAAGAGCCACATTACTTATTTTAAATTATATAGCATGAGGGTTTGTAAATCTTAGATCTTGACAAAAGATAAAAAATCGAGTTATAAAATATGACAACCGAAAACACCAAAACTGACAACATAAATTCTCCTAGCTTAGAATTTTAATGATATTTTATAAAATTTACAAAACTACATACATACCTACTAGTTACTAACCTATTTATTCCCTCACAATGGTGAATGTAATTGAATTCCCAGCGAGCACTTGCAGCTATTGTGAACTTCAATGGACATCGCATTCCGTTCAAATACTCGGGACTCGCGTTCCGCGTAAATTCGTTTAAGCCACCCAGCGCGTGTTAAATCATCAATTTGCAGACATAATAATGATACGCACGTATCGTAGAACGTACGTTGATACGCCGTCACTTTGCCCCGTGCGTATTACTGCATGTCGCCGTTAATCAGGAACTCGATATAAGTACCTACCTATTTAAAACATTCTAGAATAAAAATTATATCAAACATTTAAACTACTTTCTAGTTTCCACTCATATCCATAAATAACTCTTATCGCCCAAAATTTAAGTGTCACATAACTTGATAAAGAAATATTGTTCATTCGGATATTATAAAATTCAAAGAGTGTAAATAAAATTCCTGTAATTTGAGCTGTTTATTTTAATTTTACACATATCGAAAATAAGACTGATTATTTACTAAAAGTAACTGGTGAAACGTGGAAATGTTCTACATTCCTCTGCGTACCTCTTCGGGTATTACAGGCGTGAAGTTACTTTTTTTTAAGACTGATTATTTTATCCAACTGAAAGTACCTACATACCTATATCACAAGTATTTGAAACAAGCGGTCATAAATTTATCATGCTAGCATCTTTCGCGTTATTATTGCTACATTTGTTATCGATTATTTGTCATAAGAGAGCTTTCAATGATTGCCTCATTTACAGAAAATCTAACATTATTAGTACAAATAGTGTAAATGAACCAAATATGACGCTCGCTGGTGAACAACCGCAAACAATGAACAAAAACCACAAAAAAGTCGAACTTTCTAATATTCTTAGTCGTGTTGTTTTTGTTATTTCGATTCGAATAATTGACAGGTCATTGACCAAATATTTTTTAATTATATGACTATTCTCTTGTACGCTATTTTGTTAATGTCGAGCTGAGATACCGCAACTGAGAAAACTTATTTTGATTGTAGTGAACAGTATACGATAACATTACCTTTGTTAATATTATTACACTAGAACGCCATGTTCCTTACAGGATAGACGGAGATCATCCACTGCCTAATATCACTATCCTTACAGACCTGAGGTGCTTCTTTTACACCTATTAATATTCTGTAATATAACATTAGTAGTACCTATATTTCGGTGTAGCACCGTCAGATTGTGAGTTGTTGATATTAAGACAGAATTATACCGTGCCAGCTAACTTACTTTAACTAGAATTTTCCGTTGTTTAATAGTGTCCTGGCAGTGCTGAAAAAAGTATTACTACGTGTATTATGTTATAATTCAATTTTATTTTCTCAAGATGATGTTAACTGATACTTCTTCGAATATTAATGAACTTAAAACTATTTATATTCTCATATCTTGCATTTCCTTACGCTTACGCCTTACGCTTTTCACTCTTCACTTTCCACACTTTACTTTGAGAGTAGATCAACAGGGGAATTCTATAGATTCACGATGAATATAATGATGATGCGTCTTATTTTCTTACAGTGACGGGCCGTGGCAAGGGCGGGGGTGGAGGAGGTTCAGCGGCCCTTCTGGGTTTGATGTTTGCTAAGACTCTTGGCGCTGCCGGGATCGGAGGGTTGGGTCTACTTACTATGAAGGTGAGAAATAAAGCAGAGCCCTGTTAAAATAGGAAATAAATAAATTGTCATAGATAGTAGAACCGTAATCAAAATAATGGTCATAGTAGTATCGTATTCTACGTAAATTATTGTCATACATACCTACATAGTAGTACCGTATTCTAAAATTTGGTCATAGATAGTTGTATCGTGTTCTAAAATATGGTCATAGATAAGTATCGAATTCTAAATTATTGTCATAGATAATAGTACCGTATTCTAAAGTATGTTCATAGATAGTTGTAACGTAGTGTAGATACCTACTAACAGCTCTCATGTTAATACATACTTGCTAATTGGCCTTTCTTGCAAAAATGTCACTGTTTCAACACTCATCAAAATGTCACTTAGACTGCCTCATTGGTTAAGTGGCTGCATACGCGACTGCTGACGGTAAGATCCTGTGTTCGATTGGCAAGTCGAGGAACCTGCAGTTACATTTTGATGACATGAAATTTCTAGTAGTGGATCGGCGTCTGGACTTGAGCCCGTTACATTTCAATAAGCCTATTCCATGATGGGATGTAAACGTAACTGGTGAAAGGTGGAAGTGTACCAGACTGATCTGCGTACCTCCTCGTTTATTACAGGCATAATGATAGGTCCCTTTAAATATTGTGATATGCACCGATTTAAGATTAACATTCCTTTTCCCATAGTCCTTGTTGAGATCGAGCGCACATATGCATTAACAAGCGGCCACTATTTACTGCTATCTGCTAGATGCTACTTCATATAAAAGTGGTTTTCGAAAATATTACTAAAAGTTAACTCACTATTACGAAACAATTTGCTTACCTAATGTTATAATTTTTGTTTTTAACGATTTTGTCAGAGTTTTTAAATAATGTCACTTGTATTTTAAAAAATGTCAGTATCTTTAATGCATAAGCATAAGCATTCTATCAAATATAATTATTAAGTATAAGTATAATAAGTATCAGTATAACCATTGTATTAAGTAGAATTAAAGCTTAATATTATTATTACCCAATGTTTTGATAGAAAAGGTTTATAATTACACATGATATAACGTCTGTACAAAAATCGTAACTGTACTTTTACGTCATATTTCCGTTCTGTTTTTGAATGGATTCGATATAAAAAGAGGATGTAAAGTCAATGTTTGCCAGGTCTGTTTGTAATTAACTGTTTAAACATTGTACGTACGTTGCGAGGCCGTTATTCAAATGTCGAACGCATTTTTTTAAAACATCTATGATTTAAAACATTCATTTGAAAGAAATGGCGTGTTTTTTTAATAAACTCGAGATTAACGTATAATTTGCAAATGGAAATTTAAACAGTTTTTGTGCTAAGGTAAGAACCGAGCCCAAAAACGTTTAGGTAGGTATATCAAGTTAAATAAATAGTGGAGCATGGTCCAAGCTACCTTAAAGACTGAACGAAATAATATAAGCCCAATTTTAATATTCAGTCCTTGCTCTATATGTCGTCAAACAAAATTTTTACGTTTATTTATTTTACGTAAATTGAACCAATCTGTTTTAAAAGTCCTAGAGATTAATTATATTTTCATGCACTTTGGCACAACACGTTTTATTTCAGGCGTTAGCGGTGTCAGCGTTAGCGCTGATGCTGTCAGCGATAGTGGGTGTGAAGAAACTGACGTCGCATGACGACCACGACGAGCACCAGGTGATCTACGCGGGCCACGGCCACCACCGCCGCCGGCGGTCTCCGCTGCCGTACCGCGGCTGGACTCAGTACGGCAACGAGCGCGGCGGAGAACAATAAATAAAATGTATTAAATATAACATATTTGTAACTTTAAGTAATTTATTTTTGTTGTTATTGTCGACCGTGTAAATAATTTAAATTATTTATTAAAAATTATTTTACAAAATTTGTATTTCATTTTACGTCTTCGTGAATTTTTGAATTCCCTTTGAATTAATGTTCAAAGATATATCCGGATTATTATTACAAGCGTCTAATATATTATCATCAAGCCCATTACCGTTCCACTGTTAGGTACTAGGCAGCTCTCAGATTGTGAGTGTCAAGTCCATATAGTCTGTACAATTCTGATGTGTCTGTAAATTCCTGTTGGTGGAATGCACTCGCCTTAGATAACTCTAAGTATTTTGTGCAGTGCGAAGTACACTAATACGACCTTTATTATCAAATTTTATATCATTTTGTCAATTTTAATTTTATATAGCCCTCCTACCAGGTGGTCCGACGACCTGAAGAAGGAAGCGGGTTTAATGCTGGATCCGAAAGGCTGAACCTCCAAGGCCAGAGGATGATGATGATGTAATTAGAAATACAGTTTCTTGGAATTCCCCTTATTATAATTCGATATCAAATTTGAATAATGAAGAAATCGTAATAACATAGGTATATTTAGGTAATTGTTATAATAATTGAAAATATTGATACTTGATACTAAAAATTTATTATCAATATTGAATTCAATTAACGTAAGTAATTATTACATTTTATACTCGATAATCCAATGGCCATTCTCAAAGAATTTCATTAGAATTTATGTCACTTCATTTTTCATTGAAACGTTATTTAGCTGCTATTCAACAAATCTTGGAGAATTAGGGCGAATATTGTGTATTGTGAGGGACTTTGACACGATTTTACCAACTTCAGCTATAAACCTAGCGGAATTTTTATGAATTTTATATATAAGCGCTGAAATTACTTCTACAAATATCATCAGCTTCAGTCACAGTACATTACAATTAAATATAAATACGCAAAACACAAATACTATTATCATAGTTTAAAATACAGTAATTATTACAATACTGTTGTCCAAACTTGAATTAAAAAGGAGCCCAATATTCTTTTTGATCCATGGCTAATAACTCTTCTGAACATAGTACATATGTATATGTATTATTCTTTATGATATGACTCTTCTTAAAAAGTAGCGTCATTTGTCTTGTCGCGGGTGAATGAAAAATGCATAGTACATGAATGGCACGATGCCAATGACAGGTAGCTACAGCCAGCGCAGCGCGCTGCCAAGAACCGAAGTTATTGAAGTGTCGTCTGTAAAATTCATTTCGATGTTGGCATCTGATGTAAGTTTAAATTTGAAGGCATTTTAGTATCGATTCGACTGCACCACTCGATGGTTGCTACGTTTATTTCTATCATATAAAGATAATTAACGTAACAAGTAGCTTTACAATTTAGGTACTATATTAAGCTTAAAACTAGACAAGATACTATAAAAATACCGAATGAGGAGTCCCGCGTCGCTCGACACCGTAAACACAATATTAAACAGCCATTGTAAGACTGTTGAATAGGCAGTCTTATTATAAACGGAAGTGAATTGAAAGATATTCACATTTAATATTTCAAAAATTATGTTCTGATAATCCGACTTATTTAGGTAATAGGAATTTAAACGAAGATATAGTTTAAATATACATAATTTTATATAGATATCTAGGTACAAAGGATCCAAGTGATATTAACGTATGTGAATTTTTCACCCCTTGCGCAATAAATAAATTAGAATTTGAAGATAAATGTAGGTGCACATAAAATACAGTGAGAGTTCATATATATCACTTAACATAGTATCCGTATATGCTATGCTTAACATGGTATCCATATATGCTATGCTTAACATAGTATCCGTATATGCTATGCTTAACATAGTATCCGTATATGCTATGCTTAACATAGTATTCGTATATGCTATGCTTAACATATTATCTGTATATGCTACCCGTATATGCTATAGTATCTGTATGGATAGGATAAAGAATGAAGTGGAAACAGAGGAAAAGCGACATAGATTTAAAATATTGAATAGGTTAGTAATGGTAAAGAGTAAGACTAAGCCCTGTACGATATTTGGTTGGTAGAGATTGATATTAGTTTGATAGAGGTCGATAGTTTTAATAATCATTTATTGAAAGAAAAGTTATTAAACTATAGTATTTAAATGTTTGATATAAGTTATTATGAAATGATGGTTAGATAGTATTGATAGATGGCACGCGTGATGTTAAGCATTATCCGGAAATGAACGTATTATGTAGCCCATACTGTAATCGTACATATAATGTACATACATTTACAACTATTGTACGACAATAAATGAAAATACAAGTCCTACTCCTTCCTTGAAATATGTTTGCAATAAATGAAAAACACTTAATATCGTATTTGAATTATTTTTTGTAACAAACTTAATAACAAATAATGGAGTAAAAAATAGAACGCCATTTCTAAACATCAGTTCACTCACCTTGGATAAGAGCGGCAATAACGCAGTGTCGTGACATGAAAAAAAATTGAGATAGCGCTTCCTGGTTTTGTCTTTTTCACACATACTAAATTTCGTTAAATGAATGCAATGGACGATGTCAATTTTTTCACACGCAGTGTGATCCTTATGTCATAAGAATAAGGTACAATATGCATTTACTTGATTTGATGAATTTGCAACATTGTAGTTTTGATACGTCTCGACTTACAAATTTTCTGCGATGGACTTATATTAGATAAAGCGTGTAGAAAATTTGAAAAACGAAAAAAAAAACCTGTGCCTAAAGTATGAAAGATATTAGATTGAAATTTTGTTTAGAGGCTTGGGAGATGGATAGGTTCATGTGGTTAAATTTATTGTCATTAAATGGTAACCACCCCGTGTAATAGTGGTTATTTTCGTACGCAACTCAAAGCATTTGTAAGTTTTCTTAATTAATCTTCACGGAAGTATTTATTGTAACGTAACATCCCGCCTGTAATCCCCGAAGAGTTAGGCAGAGGAATATAGTAATCTACACTCTCACGTTTCACCAGTAACGTTTACGTCCCACTATGAAATAGGTGGTGAGCCTATTGCCATAGACCGGGTACATATCCAGACTCCAAGCCACTACTAGAAAATCTAAATTGGAAGAATATGAGAACCCAACCTGGGAATTGAACCCAGGACCTTCCAACCGGCAGTCGCTCTTGCAATCAATACGACCAACGAGGCAGACGATTTGTTGTAACGAGGCAGCTATGTATTGTATCTATTAGGAATACCACACACTTAACAGTGTATTAACATAGTATTTTTATCATATATGTATATATAAAAACCTTTGCCATCTCTCGCCATATTTAGAAACTAATTTTCATAGTAAGCTAAACGTCAGTCTAAATAGTTTACATCAATACGCTGTAGATGTCACTATGTATTGTAATCGAAATAAATATAAATGTACTAGTCTCCTACAACAGGTTTAGTAATAATTTAAAATAAATTCTTCACATTCACATGTTTATACTACTAAGGCAAGTTTTAATTATCACCGAGATAATTAGCATTCACGTAATGGTACTTAGTTATGCGATGGTCCGCTAGATGTCTCGATTCGCTATGAAACTATGAAGTCGAATGATCTGATCCAAATTTAGTCACCCCGTAATTAGAATCCGTTAGTGAAACAATTTATGCAACGGAGACTAGTTTAATATTTGTTTACTGATTCTGTTCCGGTTAGCTGTGAACATGCAACCCAACGGTTAAATACCGGAGGCGCAGTTAAGGTAAATTTTCATGTAGGTATCTATAATAATTGACCTATTTAAGAAATATACATAGATAGAAAATAAAATCTGCACGAATTCCCTTTGCTATTATGCCGTGGTGCCTGATTATTGATAGTAGTAGTATTCGATTAAATTGTGAACGCAGTCTGCAAACGGTAAGGTATAAACCTACGTATAAAATAATACCATAATGTCAGCTTACGGACCGGAAAGAAATCTTCATTAGAAAACTTTCGAATTTTAGAGTTTTGAATAATGTTTTCCAAGGTGTCTGAAATCTGCCAAACCACACTTGACTGGGGAGACAAAGTACGGTCTTAATTCTGCTCATTCCGAGAGGAGTCTTGCGTCTGTTACGCGACCGATGATTATGTCAATGAGGATGACAATATATACACATTGATACTAAGGACACTAAGATAACATCACTACATACCTCTCGGTATCACGATATTACCCGCAGTGTCTAATGCGGAGATGAGGAATTATTAACGGGAAACATCTGTGAGTAATAACTAGGTGCTTTCTTGGTGGCTAATAAACGATAAGATTCTTTGTGAGCTTTCATTGTATTGTAGAAATAAATTTCTATGTAACATAAGACGTCTATCCCACGGTCCATTTCCCTAATCCACAGAATAGGTTTGTTACTTCTCGGCGGCCATTCAATTTTGGTCCCATTTGTACTATTATATTCCATGAAATACTATTTGTATAATGCTGTAATACTCTCAATAATATAGCAAATAATGTTATTACATAACCGCCATGAAATTTGGCTTCAACAGTTACATTTTTAGGAATTAAATAACATTCCTACAGTCGAGGCGCCTATTCGTAAATGGTAACTGTTTGTTTAAGAAAAAATTGAAATGATTTATTGTTATGAGTACAGTTGCTCTACTTGTTACTTACTAAAGGTATTATATAAATATAGTTATCGGAAACAATACTAGAAAAACAATCGAATGAAGCTTAATGATTCAAGAACATGTCTTCCTGGCATGCATATGTACTCGTAGGTATGCTTGTCATAAAATACATGATTTTCCTATTTCCTTTTCATAAATATATATGCTTTTCATAAAACTGACCAAGTACATTAGACTTATGCACATAACCCTACAATTACATTGCATGTTCTTAGACATCATACTGAATTCCTTATTTACACATATTTCCGTAGCATTCAAGCGGCTGCGGTTTCTAATGTAACCTGGCCGACCAGCAAGTGTAGTACGGTGCGCAATATAAATATAATCGATGTAACATGTCACTTTGTTTATAATCCACTGGATAATTAAAACTATAAAGGAAGCCACAACTTTTTTGTCACAGCAATTTATGTGATTGACACATTTTCGTTTTTTTTTTCATTTTACAGATTCATTGTTACATATTGTTCCTAAATTATTGAATATATTTACTTACAAGGGCGGATCCAGGGGGAGTCATGGGGTCATGACCCCCCCCCCGGGGCTGCTTCCACGTCCATAAAAACGTACCCATTAAAGTAGATGAAGTGATAACGCATTTCGGGAGAAGACATTATAACTGTTATATCTAAGACTTCTTGTTTTATAAAGATAATCTCAAACAGGAATACTAGTCAGCGCACTTTGGATGGTCAATGCATATAGACAAAATAAAATTAACAGTTTTCCCTAATGAAAAAATCTGTTGTACATATAAGTCCGGCATTGTATACACTTCATTATGCCATATAACAATACTGTAATATTTGTGTTCATTAAATACGATAAATAAAGTACTGAACGCATATAAGCATCCACATATTCAGGCTTATGTTTCATATTTGCTGTCGGTACTATGAGGTCCGGTTAGCGCTTATTTAGAAAAC
>DWFO01000760.1:0-18451 GCA_018246595.1 Mimoniades nurscia nurscia
GTAGTTAATGTTCATAATTATCGCTCTACTTCTGGAATACAATTATTATCGTCTCAATGTTTGTCAGCAAATAGGAGGCCACACACATTTAAGCTGATCACGGGACCGGTGACGGTGCTCGCTGCATCAAACGCTTATCTAAAGTCAGCGAGTGACTGACCTCCTTACAGATACACGTATCTCAGTTAAACCTGTATCTGTTTTGCGATTAATACGAATGATTAAAGGAATGCATTTTTATAAGTGAATACATATTTATTTCTGTGTTCTCAGCTCGATGCTGTTGGAAATTTGTTCGTGATCCGGGTGCGTGCGTGGTTCTGATTCAAAGAATGCTTCGAGAAATTTCGACGGTGGAGGCGTTTAATAGTTTCGAAGTGATTCTAATTTCAGAAAATGTCCGGTTAGTAAAATTACTGCCTCGTTGGTTGAATGAATGCAAGCGCGACTGCAGATCGAAGAATCCTAGGTTCAAATCCAGGTCAGGTAGTATTGGATTTTTATAACGTAGAATTTCCAGTAGAGGCTCAGAGGTTGGATTTGTATCTGCTTTATGGAAATAAACTTAACACCTATTCGAAAGTGGGACACGGACGTAAGTCGTGAAACGTGGTAATGTACTTCACTCCTCAGTCTACCTCTTCGTGAATTACAGGTGTGATATTACGTTTTTTAAAATACAAATACATTTTAACCCGTCTACTGAATATGATTTCATTGTACCTTTATATTAAAGTTGATGCAACTTTAAAATCATTTAATTACATCATCATTTAATGCAACGTTATAAATAAGGGAGACGTAGCCTTCACTATGGCTCTTTGATTACCAACAGATTTATTCGTTCGTTTGTATGTATGTATACTGATATATAATAAACGTTATATTAAGTAATGTAAAGAAAAACAAAAATACGTCCGTGTGTGAAGAGCGCGATAAATGGTAACGACATCACAGTAATATTTGTTGTAATATAGCGATTGTCACAGTAACGATGGTCAACTGTCCGTTCTAAGAACAACTTTATTATAACCTATATACAAGCATACCTATTGTTATAGTTATAAAAGAAAATGTACCTACGAGTAGCAGCACGTAATTTCCGAGTAAATACGCATTTTAGACCGTTATCAAGCGCGTTTAACTGAAGCGTAAAAAAATGCTGCGATAATTCCCTTTGTGCAGTCTTAAACTTTACAGCTACAGAGGTGACGGGCTTCAGACTGGAGTAGAATCCATCCTAATAAGCATCAAAAATTGTATTTGTATAAATATACAACGCATTTATCTTACAATACATGAAGATTTATTAACAATAGCCTCACCAACTATTCCATGATGGCACTATAGCGTTTGCATAATCCTTTCCAGCTTCTATTTTACCCGATTCGTACAACCTGGAATTATACAAGACAAGGGTGAAGAGACAGTTTCTAAGCAAGCGCGCTGCATCCCAGGCTGCAAATCGCTTTCCATCAGGTGGAATAGCAGTCAAATGCAAACATATTGCTAAATAAAAAAAAACGTAGCTAATGAAACGCCGGGGTATATTACACTCCTCTGCCTCCCTCTTTGAGAACATAAGGGCGTGATTTCATGTTTATTTTATATTACATTTCAATAATTGTATTCGCCTAGTATGGTACGCATTGGTAAATGTCACAAATTATCTATACGTATTTACAAGTTACAATTCTTCCTAATATCATACATCAATGTAACAAGAGAATACATAGACAAGTACAAATATGCCGTGCAAATATGTAATTTCATTACTTTGTTAAGGTACTAACAGACTGTATCAATGTCAATGTTAAAAACACATTAACATTCAATCACATGCCGGTGATAGCAGTTGAATAAATATATTGGAATACAATGTTGCATCAGAATCGTATTATCTAGGTGGTCTGTGTGTAATTGATGCACTTCCTAAGCAAGCGTTGTACATCTCATGCTTCAACTCGCTTATCAATTATGCGAGATTGAACCCAAACGCGAAGCTACCGCTATCAAAATATAAGACGAAACTTATCGTAGAATGCAACAATAAAAGTAGACATATATGTACAACTGGAAATATGTATAATAGTGTATATATAGTATGTCATAAATATTTAGGCTCACCTTCTATTCGAGACGTAAACGTAGGCATGTACAACACTCCTCTGCCTACCTCTTCGTGGATTACAGGCGTGAACTGATGTTTTATATTTGTTTTAATACATAACATTCAGGTATATAAAACGATAAGGATTTGACCGTTATCATTTACACAATCGTAACGTCATTGTTACGTTTGCGGTAACCGTATGCTTAAGAATTCCAAATGTATTTGTTTCTGTGCTCTACTGTACTCTACATATGATTTAGAATTCGAATGTTGGTCAGTAACTAGACGCTTAAAGATCTTATAATAGTTACCAATTTGTATAATGTTTAAACAATAGTTCTGTACAGAACTCTTCATAACGAATTTGATGTAGAATTTTTGTACTTAAAGTTTAGTAACACACGTAACATCACGCCTGTAATCCCCGAGGAGGTAAGCAGACGAGGGTAGTACACTCCCAAGTGTCACCAGTTACGTTTACGTCGCACTATGGCATGGGTGGGGAGCCTATTGCCATCAACACGGGCACAAATCCCAACACCGAGCAAATAAAAAAATCTAAGTTAGAAAATCCACTAATACCACACCCGGAACATGAACATAGGACTAGGTAATTTCCAAGTTCAGTAACACCAATTTCTAGTTATGCTTACTACAATTGTATCTTAAAATACCCGTAAAACTTTCGAACACAGAGAAAGATCGCAGCACGATTAACGGATCATGAACTGTATAGAATTATCATTGAGTGATGTGATAATACCAAAAATTTTAATTTCAACACATCGTTCGTAACGCCACGTGGCAGCGGTAGAGTTAATGAAAACAATTGTCGCTGTTCACACAAAC
Source organism: Mimoniades nurscia nurscia (assembly GCA_018246595.1). Classification (NCBI taxonomy): domain Eukaryota; kingdom Metazoa; phylum Arthropoda; class Insecta; order Lepidoptera; family Hesperiidae; genus Mimoniades; species Mimoniades nurscia. The sequence goes on from DWFO01000760.1 coordinate 2,963, forward strand.
TGTTGACTGTTGACTGTTATCCGTACTGTTTCGATAATGATAAGGACGGCCGGCACTGTTCGCGTGGTACACGCTGGTAGCGAGCCGCACCAGTGCGACGCTTCGTTGGGACAAGCGCGCGTGTCTTCGGGTTGCCCAGCGCACGCTTCCATCCGGGAATTTTCAGGAATTAACTTAACTGGTGAGTAATTGTTATTCTAGTTATCATTTATACTATTTTTATTATAGCTATTATTGTTATTCCAGTTATCATTTTTATTTTTATTATAGCTATTGTTTTTATTATTAGTGTGAATCGTGTTCACATGGCACACGTAGAATCACGCTTGTAATCCCCGAAGAGGTAGGCACAGAAGTGTAGTACACTCCCACGTTTCACCAGCAGCGTTTACACCATGGTGTTTACATGTTTTTGGTTTTGTGTGGATAGTCGTTTGGCACGCAACGCTCTCTGCCCACCCAGTAAGGGAGCTAGTGTGATGATATAATAGCCATGTTTCATTTATATTCGTGCTCTTTCTATGTTGTACAAAACATTCGGAAAGTACGCCATTGAAATGTACCCTGAACGTATTTCGTAGAACATTACATTGTGTACAATTCACTGTTACATTCGCTGTAAAATGTGAATACGTAATATTCCCGCTCAGAGTTGCTTCGAACCCGGTATAGGGTCGTTTCATTCCACGCTATATTGCATTATTCAAGTTCTTTCGGATCATTCAATATACTTTGAATAAAGTGTAACAGATTATACATTGATATTACTAGTGCTAAACGTGGAAACGAATATTTTTTTTCTAAATGTTTTTGATGCCTCGTTGGTCGTATTGGTTGTAAGTGCAACTGCCGGTCGGGAGGTCCCGGGTTCAATTCCCAGGACGTTCACTATTGGGTTTTTCTCATTTAGATTTTCTAGAAATGTGACCGGTGTAGAACAATAGGCTAACCAACTATTCCATAGTGAGACGTAAACGTAACTAGTGAAACAAGAGAGTGTGCTCCACTCCTCTGCCTACCTCTTCGGGGATTACAGGCGTGATGTTACGTTGACGTTTAAAAAGAAACGAAAGCCACGCGAGAAATAAGTACTTACGTAAAAAAATAATTTAGATATTTATCGACTTAAAATTTTAGTATTATTTACAGCATAAAGGTGATATGATATCAAATAATGAGTCTGAAGTCAAAACATTAATTATTACGCCTACAATAATGATTCAAGAATATCTATCAGATAACCTTTAACTTTAGATACGAAATAATAGTCTTATAGATACAAAAATAATAAACGTAACAAAATACGTTACGTAAACATTTTTTTACATTTAACCAATTTTTATATAAACCCTTTTTTTATACATATTGATAAGAAAGTCAATATTGAATGAACTACGAGTATGAATAAAAAAATTGACTTTCATTTTTATGTCTCTCAGAATACTGAAGCTTTACTAATACCTGAAACCCCAAGCGTGTCCAAAGAATAGCGGACATTTGTACTGTACATAATGTCAGAATTACAGTCAGTGAAAGGATTAAACGCAATGTCCAGGTTGCGCCGGACACTGCCTATATATTATGTTCTTACTTGATCAGACATAATCGCCGCTTAGCAGGCTTCTTTCATGCACCCCAATGCACACCAAAAGTTGGAACTGAAAAAAACGTAACATCACGCCCGTAATCCCCGAAGAGGTAGGCAGAGGAATGTAGAACAGTCCCAGTCCCAACACTGGGAACTGAAAATATATAAGTAATATTATTTTTCAAGTTCTACATAGAGAAACGCAGGCAGACGTGCGAACGTCACGCAGTTGAGTCTCCCAGAGACATCATAATCAGGCGTTCTCGTCCACAGTTGGACACAGGCCTCTCCAATAGCACGCCACTGAGCTCGACCTTCAACTCTTTCTTTTCCTATCATTGCTGGCCACTTTACGTAAATTGTCAATAGAAAGGTGTTATCGGTGCAATATTTAAAAAAAATTATAGTTAATAACAATATGTAAAGTTTTAGGGAGCAATGGGCGGATGGTTGAGCCATCTATGGTGGGGAGGGGACCCGGACGCGAAGAACCCAGTGTCAGGGTTGACGCTCCGCGAGATCCACGCCGTGCAGAAGTCCTGGGCGCCGGTCAACGCGGACCCTGTTGCGAATGGCACTGAACTGCTTAAAAGGTAATTTTTTTTTGCTATATGCATAATTCACTGTTGCTTATCTCCATTGACTAAAGGAGAAAGAAATAAAGCGTGAAATAAAAGTGATGCTAAAATGTCACCTACATTCTTAACATAGGATGAAATAGTTACGATTGCATTTAAAAAGATCTGAAATTCCCTAATATTACTTATTAGTATAACGTATACTACGTTACAAATTTTGGATATGTTAAACAACGCTTGGCTGATATTGTCATGGAAATATTACTGAGCGAAAACGCGTTTTTATACATAATATCTATTCATTTACTTTGTATTTAGACTCTCCTCCATAACATACAGCGGGATATAAAAAGTAAGGTAAAGTTACGCCTGTATTCTCCGAGGGGGTAGGCTGAGGAGTACAGTAGTAGAGTCCCACGTTTCACCAGTGACGTTTATATCCCACTATTCTATAGGCTCACCATCTGGTGAGTGATGAACTTAGAAGAAACACATAAGTTCTGTAGGTCTGTAAAGATAGTAACATTCGACATTTCATACTCTCTACCTACCCCGTAAGGCCTGGTGTGATGTTATAACATTAATATTTTCAACATAGCCCACATTTCAAATAAAAAAATCATGGAACCTTTCCAATTAATCAAACACGATGTCGATGTCAATGGTTCATATATCTCTCGCGGTCCAATCGAACGCAGCTCGCCAACCGATGTACAATGCTTGCGTGTAATTCAATTTGCTTTCAAACATGTCCTTACAGTTAGAGTACCAGTGACATACCTATTATGTATATCATATTAGCCGCCCGTCCGTCCGTCCGTCCGTAAATGCGGTTCTTTAGTGTAGAACATATCTATGTGATTCTGTGAGCTACTGTTTGAAATAGATTTCGTTATCTCACACTGACAGGATTGACGTAAGCAATTAATGTTTAAAAAAAACGTAACGTAACATTATGCCAGTAATCCCCTAAGAGGTAGGCAGAGGAGTGTAGTACACTCCCATTTTTCACTGTGGAATAGGATCTAAGCCTGACAAGAAAAAACAGTGCAAGTCGTACTCACATCTGTGGCTAACAAGACCTCCATATATGCACTTGTGTAATTTGTGTACGAAAAAAGATCCGGATTTGCATAATAATTACATATGTACATACATCGAACATGAATCAGCGTTCGACAAAGATAATTTACTTGCTTAATGCAATGCAATAACAGACTACATTGTTTATTTGAAAGAACCAGGACTGATGAAATAAAAGAGCATTAACTCTCACGACTAAACAATAGCAAATACTAAATTTAAGACAATAATCGATTAGATCATTTAACAGTTTGCGATAAAATGCTTCCAAAGTTACATACACACTTGTCCGTATACATATATCAGGAGTAATGGAACTGAGCCTAATAATCCTTTAAAGACAGTGAAAATGATACAAGAATATGTGTTCGGGGAAAGAATAATTAATATACATATGTAGATTATAGAGATGGCCACTCGCTGCTGTCTAGTTACGCCGTATGGAATCCGGCGTTATTACATAACAATACACAAAGCAGAATCAACTTTTACAAAGTATAATTTACATTATGTAACGAGCCTTGACATAACTACAATAAAAACATCCTTAAAAAAGATAAATTTTAGGGATTTACAGATAAATTGCAAAAAGAAATTACCCACGAATTTTATTATTGAGCTAAAACAATGAAATATAGTATTTTATTGTATTTAAATGATATTAATACGAAAATACTGCATCATGAAACAGCTACAAATATTCTTTATTGCGAACCGTGACACATCAGTAAATTTATGACACAGCTTCTTAAAATGGCGTGTCATTATTTATGTCCAGCTATGGAAATAACAACCAGGGACCTATTTACGTAATACAACGATTCAATCGCCAATTTTAAACAATTACAGAAGTTTAGAAAATGAATGAAGAACTATAAGAAACATACTGTATATATACATTTTACTATAAACACATTTAATATATTACCTAAACATTTTATAATGAAATACAACGATAACAAAATTCCGAAACCACTCGATCGCAACGCTACGGTAACAAAACAAGGTGTAACACTAGAACACTCCTCTCAGCACTCCCTTTCAATAATAAATTAAGCGTCGTAAATCCGCTCGATCGTTTAAAAATCCTCGTTAAAATTTAACGACACTAACACCGTCCGTCACTCGCCAATCCGCAGTTGCGAGATCGAAAACAGATTTGTATGTGCCATAAAACGGCACTGAAGTGGTCGGAGCTAATTTGACTGATCTCAAACACATACCAATCGGTTGTAAAACTTAAATTATGTTTACATAATCGAGTACGTGTATATTTTAATAGGGAATAGCCAAGAATGGAATGTTTTGTTTAGGTCAGCATTATGAGGTTCGAACCCTAAACTAAACAAGAGTGAATGTATGTATTATACATATGTATGTAATTATATCCGATATATGGCAACAGGCCAACATCTATCTATTCCATAACACATAATGTTATGATAGCATAACTGGTGAAAAATAGAAGTACAGTGCTCTGCTTACCCTTTCGAGGATATACAAAATACGTTATTATTAAATATTAAATTAAATTCCAACGAAAACTTTGCCAATATAAAACCATATGAAATGTACCTTTATCTGTAAATGTTGTAACGCTTAAGCATTGAAATTGCATGGTGCCATTCCGACGTGTTTCAGATTTTTCCGCGCCTACCCACAAACGAAGGAATTCTTCAGGATGATCAGAAACATTCCTGAAGATGAGTATGGCAATAATATTCAGTTCAAAGCGCACGTGGTGAACCTCATGTCGGCTTTGACTCTTGCCATCAACAACCTTCACCAACCGGAAGTGGTAGCCGTCATGATGAACAAATTGGGAGAGTCACATCATCGGAGGAAAATTCCGCAGCAAAATTTCCATGTAAGGGTTTGATAATATTTTTATAATTATTTTGGTTGTGACATTATAATATTTTATATTAGGCTTACAATCAAAATATATTACGTTCTTACGGACTGAATAATACGGACTTGTATTAATATTTATTTATTATTTGTTACAAAGTTTTATTACAAATGGACAAAGTATCGTTAAGAAGGGTGTTAACTTAAACTCCGTCGAGTTTGACCGTACACCGTAGGAAGATGATGTTTATTAATAGTGGTGTTAAAAAACATTCTAAGACACATTTAGGAGTGCCTGTAGAGTTTGGTGGTGAGAAAAATAAAAGTAAATTTAACCCTTCTTTACAGGACCTAAAGGACGTCATAGTGAAAATGTACATTGAAGTATTACACATGGACGAAGCAACACTCAGCGCTTGGGGCAAGACCGTCGACTTCTGGTACAAACACATATTCGACTCTATGAAAACTACGGACGAATCTCGATAGGATTTTAAATGAAATAAAGAAGTATAAAGATACACGTGCCATTTACAAAAATTAAATCTTCTTAATTACGACTATAGTTTGCCCAGAGTAAGTAGAAATATAAGAAATTAATGTGAAAACTACTCCAGTATAGCAACGTATTTCTGATTCGACTTTACATTTTTTTACATTTAAAAAACATTATACTCGTTTTTTACATTTAAAAAACATTAGGAAAATAAGACAATGTAAGAAAAAAAATATTAGGAATAAAATTACACTGTACATATGGATGTTGTTTAGAAAATGACCTATTTTACGTTACAACTCAGTGAGTCATTTTCATAAATACGATACAAATTAAAATAATCGTTAACTTGCGGTTTTATAAAACCACACTTTAATAATGTTTTTAACTAGCACGTAGATGTTACTTTTAATATACAGGGAGGTTTATTTCATGGGAATTACTGTATTATAGGATGCTTATTTTATATGTAATATACCAAGATTGAACATGTACACAGGTGCCCAGTAATTTTAAATATCACATTTAAATTAATATTTGTATACTTTCTATTTACTATATATTTACTTATATCTAACTTATATACGTTTTCTCAGTTATTTTATTAAATTTCATATAAAATACTGTCATTTTTATCTTTGACTATTTAATTATGACTTAAGCTGTACAAAATCTAATTAATAGGAAATTGTTATTGATCTTAGTTTTATAATAAAATATATAAAAATAAAAAAAAATTATATATTTCCTTTTTTTTATGCGAATCGTAACGTTACACCCGTAATCCCTGAAGAGGTAAGCAGAGCAATGCAGAACACTCCCACGTTTCGCCAGTTACGTTTACGTCCAACTATGGAATAGGTGGTGAGCCTATTGACAAACACCGAGCCACTCTGAGCCACTTTTAGGAAATCTAAGTTAGAAAAATCCAATAGTGCCCGACCCGGAATTTGTAGCCAGGACGTCTCTATCGGCTGTCGCGCTTGCAACCAACACGACCAACGAGGCATTAATTTTATTCCTCTTCAAAATATGCCCAAATATACACTTAAATATTTCATCAATGAAGCCAGGGGCGAACATTTGCGACCTCGCAGTGACAGGGCACCTGACTAACTCTGAACACTCATCTGCTAACCAATAACAATTGCACTCAAATTGACACATACAAGTATGTACAAACATACTGACATAACTAAATTTGTATTACTAACAGTCCTGTTATTATAAAACTATCATCAATTAAAACTGACTAATAATCTGAAGTACACCTTACCGAGCTATAGAGCTGACACTAACAGTTTTGTTCCTAAAATCCTATTCGGAGTTGCTTGTAAACACTCGAGTCGGAGTCTAAACATTTGTGAACTCTCTTGACGTAAACATACGTATCTTCACACCAACACCCTTGCGGGGTGGCCAGAGTACACCAAGTGATAAATATCTCTATCTTTACAAAGCTATCGTGCTTCATCACTATATTATATTTACAACTTCTGACTTGCCCATAAGCCAAAATTTTACTTCTTTAATCAAGATAGATAAGTCTTGGCCTTCCTCGGCACCTGCGATCATCAACAATCACGTGCTATATCTGCTTCGTCATTTTTATCACCCATTCTCTCAACATGTCCGAACCATAAAAGGCTTAAAGTTAAAAAATATTATACCCTCTTAAAATATCATCATCACCATCATCATCATCATCAGCCCATTCCCGTCCACAGCTGGACACAGGCCTCTCCAACGGCACGCCACTGAGCTCGTTTCAGCTCTTCGCATCCAACGGCTGTCAGCCACTTTGCGCATGTGTAATGGACTAAAATATAATAAATTAAGGTAAATTCGTTCATCGAAATCTCATTCGATTGAATTTAACACTCATACCGATAAATAAAATCAATTTAGTATACCATATATTATATATATATATTTACGCATTCACTTATTCAAATTGTTTGAAAACTATGAACAATACGTATTACCGCGAATATGTTAAGAGCGTAATTTTATTTACGGTATATTACAACTCATGTTTATTAATTGGTGAAATATCAGTACCCAATTCCCTTGTATTATTCTCTAGGCATTATCTTTCTGCAACAAATATTGCAGGCAAGCTTCACTGCCCTTACAACCTGTATGGGGTGAGACGAATTATTACAATGATAAAAATTGATATTAAACGATAGAAACTATTATTAAATAATAAATGCATGTCTGTTGTCGAGTTCTATACTGCACAGGTAACATTAACTGCTGACGCTACAAAAATATACACGTTAGCCTTTACACAACCCTTATAAAATACTTTAGAAAATAAAAGTCAATTCTTGGGAATTTCGCGACGTGACATAGCAACCACTAGCACGAATGCATTATTCATCACGTTGCATATTTAACGCCGAAACTCTCGCGTGATCCTCGATCCGCCCTACGATTATACAGGGACGCTTAGACCACACTGCATTACCTTTGGAATTATATTTAGCAGAAAAGGTATTCCAGACTTGGCTCCATTTTACACTAGATGTTTTTGAAGGTGTTATTACAATTTTTGAATTGTATATAAGGTTCGTAATGTGTTGTGGTTAGTGATGTACATTTATTTTACCTTTTGGATAAACAAGGGGAAGCGGGGAAGAGACATCCTATGATTTTTGTTTTGAAAGAACATCTCCCAGTAGTCGTTTGGAGTTTGCATTTGTTCCCGGTATATGGCAATATGCCCACCATAGTGGGACGTCAAACGTGACATGGCAGGGTACAACGCTTATCTCTTTACCTCTTCAGGCGCTACTGGATGTTTCTAACTCAGATTGTCTAGTAGTGGCTCGGAATCTGGAAATATGCCCGGTACATGGCGGTGCACTGCCACGTTTGTCCATTAACGTTTTCTTCATCAAAATGTGTAAAATTTGAAAATCCCATCCCAAAAACGTTACTCAAGGAATCAGATACTAATTCGGATAACACCAATCATACTCAGAGAAGGCCCCTGAAATAGTAAAACGATAAGAGCGTTGAAAAGAAAAACTTCAGGCGCTAAACAAAAGATAATTGAATTCCGCTAACATTACCACGTAATTGGCTAATCGTCGATAAAGATCAATAACGACCCATTGTGGGGACACGCAGCTCATTGTGTGTTGACTAAAATGGCACTCGCCTTCGGAATATTAAATTGAAATGTTAGAATATACCACGATAGGTACGTCACGATAGATTTATTGATAACAATTAATCATGTAATCTATGATCTATGTTAGTAATAGATCTATGTTAGTAATAGTAATGTTGTTATTGGCACCATCATTATCATTATCATCAACATTATCATTATCATTATCATATGTATTATCATCATTCTTAACTATGACATAATAATCACCACCTATGTCATTTATCATTCCACAATTGGATACTGTTTTTGCCTCAAAATGGGAATTGTTATGGATATATTAAGCCGCCCTGGCCAAGTCCGAGTCGATAGACTGAGACACTCTAGAGATAGATATACATATCTTCAAACTAGGCCCCTTACGGGATAGGCAGAGAGAATCGAGTGCTCTAGAGCTAACTAACAACAAACGAATACAGATCACAATAAGTAGCTATAAAGCTCAATATTTTATTCACGATGATTTCAACTAAAAAAAGATGCCTAATCAATTTTTTAAGCCGAAGTGCATGCCAGGGTACAAAACATAGACCACTGGAACAGCAACTTAGAATCGAAGTTACTAGAACACCCCTGCCGTTAAATTGTAATCATCATCAAACCTCAACAACAATCTATTGCAATAATTGCTGCTGGCCATAAGAGTCCCCTGAGGGGTTATACCATTAATCTTTACGCGGGTGAAGATATAATAATATTTAATGTTATGAAAACGAAATATTTTATGAACATGGTATGGTAGATGAAATATGGAAAAAGGAACATCGTAAAATGCAAAAACACGCCATGAATTACGGATGCTAAGTTATTTTCTTTTCACGGCGTCGTGGATTTGTTGATTAAAATGACTCGTGAATTATTCTCATTTTACAAAGAGAACTAAATGTCTCAAAATTCAGCTGTTTATGTCATAACTCTTCAATTGCAAGGCCTATTCGCCAAAATTCCAAATGTCGTGTAATAATATTTAGATACAAGACAATAATTTAAACTTCAAATTATTTAAACAGTGCATTGTTACAATTTGTATGTCCTACTACTAAGCCTGAATTGGAAGATACAAATTAATGCCAATTTTATTAGTATCACAGATCTTGCTAATAAGTTCTTACACCTTGTCTTGCAAAGCACGACAAGTTCAAAAACATTGACATACAGCGATTTTCCGTTTAAGATCGAATCATCCGTTATTTAACAACTTACATAATACAAGGACGCAAATACCACAAGAGCTTAAAACATAAGCATCGATTCATCATCATCAGCTTATCTGAGTCAAAATTTTGGACATAGAACTCCGCCAAGCAGGTCCACCGCGCTATCTTGTCGCATCCAGCTACCTGCAGCTTTTCGCAGATCGTCATTCCACCAAACAAATTTAAAAACAAAATTATGGCCAAGAACCCCATATGGATAGGCGCAAACAAAATAACGATCACTAAATTCGAATTAAAATAACGAACACCAATGACCGTGACCGTCACCATTAGATTTTCTAATTGAGTGTACGGTATATGTCATTTTAAAAAAATGCGTTTTGTGTACATTCGTGCACAGCATGTTTACTTATATGTCAAACCAGTCCGCACAAAGGTAAACCGGGTGGCGTATTAATCCAAAGAGGAAGTTACAAGTATTTATTATACAATCTCATCACGAGCGCATTACCTCGATCTGCTGAATGATAATTGGAATTTAATATTGATAATGGCACGTGATAATTTTTTGTTTGTGTACGTTATTAAAACCTTTTTTATGTTCCTTTGTTGGTGTACATTTCATATTTTATAAGGAATACAATTTATCCCAACCTTGGAAGTCACGTGACGGAGCCAGTCATAGTTGTCGTACTTAAACAACTGTCGTTTAATCGAAGTCCTTTAGTACTGCTAATATAATTCAGTCACTTCCGTTTGGTGCTATGGTTCAATAATGCTATGTGGTGTAAATAATCCTTCAACAATTAGAAATTAATTTATTTTCTTTTCCCGCTTAAATACATACATCATTATTGTCATCTATTGCATACACATTATCATTACCAATAATTACACATTTCACTAAGTTATGTAACGAAAAAGTAATAATTAAATTTCTTATATCTGACATTGATAACCTATATATTATTCCTTTAAATTAAAGAATGCATTTTTTCTGAAAATTAAATAATGACAGCAGATACACTATGCGAATGTTGATGAACACAGGTGCCAAGGTAGCCCAAGACTCACCTATCTTGACCAAATAAGTCAGATATGGGGTAAATGAATCGGAAGTCTCCGTAACCGGTGCACATCTAAGAAGAGAATTAAAGAGAGGTAATATTTGGCGCTCAATGCTCTCTGTCCACCCCGAAAGCGAACTCGTGTGAATATACAACGAAAAAAAAAACGTTATTTAAAAACCACTGCCTCGTTAGTCTCGTTAGGTGTATGCGCGACAGCCGATGAACAGGTCCTAGGTTAAAATCCGTCGGGCACAACCGGATTTTTGTAACTTAGATTTCGTAGTAGTGGCTCGGAGTGGCAATAGACTCACCACCTATTCCATAGTGTGACATAAACGTAGCTGGTAAAGTGTCTGAGTATACTACACTGATCTGCCTGCCTCTTCGGGAATTACAGTCATGATGTTACATTTTAAAACGATACATACTTTATTCACATATCAATAATATTAAAACTATTCAAAGAACAATCTCATACGTACGACGATCATGCAATAAAACCGAGGTACCAAATAAAGAATTTATGCTCTAATGCATAACAACCACAGTCCTTAAACATTTTACGAGAGTTTCGCCTCTACGTGTTTTAAATATTCGTGTATCGCACGTGACTGTATTGGAAATGTTTCTTTCTTAATTTCACATCGCGACTCCACTTACATGTACTATTCTTATTAGTGATGTGTTATAGTTATTAGTGATGTCTTATAGTTATTAGTGATGTCTTATAGTTATTAGTGTTGTCTTATAGTTATTAGTGATGTCTTATAGTTATTACTGATGTCTTATAGTTATTACTGATGTCTTAGTTATTACTGATGTCTTATAGTTATTTCTGATGTCTTATAGTTATTAATGATGTCTTATAGTTATTACTGATGTCTTATATGTAGTTGTTAGCGATGTTTTATAGTTATTATTGAAGGTCTACTCTTGTTCTATTACATCAAAAATGATGATGTACTCTTACGTCTAAGAGTCTATCAATATCGTCATCATCAAATGCTGGACATAAACCTCCCCTGAGGAGTTTTTTGCTCGTAATCCCCAAGATGGGCCTGCCATTTGGGGTTAAAAAATACATCTCTATAAATATCTTTTCTGTGCCATTTAACCACAGAATACTACTCGTATATAAATCTTTACTCTTTGCTATTGTTTGATCCCAGAGTATTATGTGTCTGACATTGATAGTGTTAAGGTAAGAAATTCCTGTTTTTATATTTTAAAAAATGTAAGTTCACTGCCTCGTCGGTGGTGTTGTTTGCAAGCGCGACTGCCGATTGGGAGGTCCCGGGTTCAAATACCAGGTTGATTCTACTGGATTTTTCTAATTTTAAATTTTCTAGTAGTGGCTCGGAGTTTGGAAATGTGCCCGGACTATGGCAATAGGCTCACCACCTACTGCATGGTGGGTACCGTGGTGTATAAAGAATTTAATTATTTCGTAAATGATGAAAAAGCACGCAATGCTTACGTTCGATTTAGTTCAATTCTCATTATTATGTTAAGATTTATTCATTTATTAGGTATACGTAACATGTGAAACGTGGGAGAGTACTACACCTATCTGTCTACCTGTAGGAATATTACGGGCGTGATTTCGCGTTACGTTTTATTTATTAACATCTTCATCATTATATCACTCTCTAACATTTAGGTACTAACACATCGCTTTGAAATGTTAGAACATTTCCATGTCGATTCGCCGGCAACATTCACAACTTGCCAGCATCGCTATATAACTAGCAGTTATCGAATAGGATCGCACTGAGACCGGCTGAGTTTACAAGCTGGACGTTTCCTTATTTACAGGCAGAGTTACAGTCGTGCTTGATCATGTATCGAAGCATTGGCAGGCGGGCGGGCGGGGCGGTCGCGGTGGTAAACAACTGAAGACTGTCAGTACAGCGACACAGTCCGGCCGGCTCGTGCGTGTCGCGACCCACGACCACGCGCTGCGCGGAGTGACGCGGGAAAAACTTTAAAAAACATACAAATAAACCGTAAGCCTACAAACAATTATACACGTGGATACTTGTAGCGGTTTTGCGTTTGTTAAACGAGCCCGTGTTAGTAATTAGGGCGCAGTATCACCGCCAGTAAGTGGGTTCGGAACAGTAACGAAGTCTGATTTAAAAAAAAATATTAAACGCATATGAAATAACATTACCTGAAACTTGTGACGCTCGGAGTTCCTTTAAGTACCTATGTTCAAGTATTAGGTTTGTATTTGAAAACCTTATCATTATCATTAGATATGTTTAATTCATCTTTATGATTATTATTGTAATAGTTTCATCAATAATAATAGATTATTTGGTAGCGAAATCAAAACTTATAGGTGCTAAACTAACTGATTCTAATATTTCCAATCCTATAGACCTATTGGAAATCCGAATTATATATTCATTGGTGTGGGCACTTGTGGTGCGCGGTCGTTTGCAAGTCTCTTTGGAAAAAACAAACACATCAGTTTATATGTATGAACAGATTTTACATTTTTTAACTATTTTTGATTCTGTCAGTACGAATAATTCAAATGTACATGACTAAAATATATTTTCATTACATTTACAACTACATAATATGTAGGTGACATTTATTACAGAAATATCTCGTAACGATGTGCGACAATGTTTAGCTTTTGGAAGCAAATATATAACTTACATTAACTCGCAACTATTGGAACATGTACTTAGTTTGGATACAAGTACTCCTACCACATTTATATTAATACTTTTGTATACATACCAATGTATATATTTAAATTTATACCAAAAATCAAATTGACACTTTAAATGTTGCCAACATAATATTGTATTGTCATATTATAATTTTGGATATTTACAATTCGGTATGAGTAATTATTCGTAAATGCTTTCGTGAGTTAAAAAAATTACCAAAAAACATCATAATAATATATTCAACACAAATAAAGTTTTAATCTGATTATTACTATGTCCAATATGTCTCTATCCTTCCACACCTGCTGTGTTTCTTTAATAATCAATTTCATCATCTTCTTCTTCGTCGAATCGACAACTGACAAGTGCTAGTCGCAATGTCCAGGGTGCGCCGGACAGTATATGTTCTTACTTAATCTGACACAGTCGCCGTCGGAAAGGTTACTTTTATGCACCCCATAAATTTAATAATAATAGTAAATAATAAAATATTTTATTCAATCACTAATTTCATTTATACTACGAAATGGTTCGTGAGTGCTTATACACATGATTATATATATCCGGATTTAATTCATGCTTGACAGGATGGGCCAAACATTCAGTTTCGAATCTATACGAGGTCTTCTTTCATGCACTAATTTCATTAAATGAAAGGGTAGATTACAGAAGTTCTGAAAGCGTAACTAGTGATTATTGATTTTCCGTCAAAGCCTTATATCCTGTGAGACCTGCATGCTGCATTCTCTCTAATTATGCAGTGTGAGGCTTGATCGATTTTCAGATGGATGAGTAGTTAAAGTAAATTTTCAGGAACATTCCCGATCGTTCAAAGAGCATATTTAAAAGTCGACACAAATATATCTAATCGCTCTTGGGCAGCTTATAAAGCAAACGAATGACTTGTTTAATCATCTTACTGAGTTCAGTCTACCCTGAAACAAACCAGGTGATATTAACCTACATACAAATACACAGAGAAACCATTGTACGCAGGAAGGACTGCGATAATTGTAACTAACCACATAATATAAAGCACTTCATAATATTCTTCAAAACGTATAACAACTGCTATTCCACATTTTAGCGTGGTAGACTACGGCTTTAAATATTCACATTTTAAAAAGAGATTCGTATCTAACAGCGGAGAGATTAAATACGTAGATGATTATTCTGATTCAAATAATATATGCTATAAAAGAAAAACCTTGAAGCAATGAATTCATATATTCAGACATTTCCAGAACTTAAAACTACACCTTACATATGATATGGCACTAATATCAAAATTAGATTCATATTTCGTGAAAGCGGCGTGCATGTGTGAAGGTATCAAATGTAAAAGAAAGACGTCAGGTCCGTAAGAATAGAGGTACTTGACACTCTGTGTTCTCTGCCTACCCCGTGAGAAACCTGGTGTGTTAATAACAATACCAATATTTCATGAAAGAAATTCATAAAGAGTCTGCCACTAAAACTGTTACATCTGTAATGCTAGTAGGGATTACGGACATAGCCTTCAGGAGAGGCCTATGTGCGATGATCAAGGCTAGTAGGCGTCTAGCCCAATATTTACTAATACGAATAAACCATCAAACTCCTGTAGCTTTACGGGTCAGTGACCAGGTCAAGCTTTTGTATTCGACTATTGAATATATATTTATGTATGGTTACTTATTAAGATAATATTTTACAAATTGAGCATATCTATTATTATACATTACGATTGTAATGATTGGGATATGTGACACTCGGTACTCTCTGCCTACCAAGTAAGGCACTCGGCGTGATTGTGTAA
>DWFO01000761.1:0-18450 GCA_018246595.1 Mimoniades nurscia nurscia
AAAGTAACTGGTGAAACGTGGGAATGTTCTACATTCCTCTGCCTACCTCTTCGGGGATTACAGGCGTGAAGTTACTACATGTATAATCTTATATTCATCGTTAAGGCATTTTTTTTAAGATGATGAATGAAGTTTACCAGGTTTATAACAGAAATCAACTTTTATTAATACTGTCAATATTCAATAGGTCTGTATTAAATATAAATTTAACCCAAGTTGTCGTACACTGAGCGACTAACCGGCTTCAATTGCTACGTTATCTATGGACGCAACGTCACAACGTCTCGGGGGTGGGTTATAACACACTCGAAAGGATGGTCGTTAGCTCCCCGTGTAATATACCCCGCAGCCACTAATACCACCCCTATAGGTTTGTCAACGGCACATTTCCATTATTGTTTTCCAACCGGATGTTGTCGTTGCTTATGTGTATATTATTTATTTCATTTATTCTTGTATAATACAATTAACTAAGAGGTTCAATATACATATACATATGTACTTAATGTTTCAATTGCATTATCTCCCAATGAGATCTGAAGATAAAGAGAGAGTGAGAGAGAGAGAGATAGAGACAACGTATGTTAGATGTATAATTCACAGTAAACATATATGTATGTACATAATTTTGCACATATATACATTCACATTTTTAGTAAAAATATGTACACAGGTACATATATAAATATATAAATAGTTTGTTGTAAAGAGAGTGATGGAAGTTAGAAGTCCGTCGGGTCTGTAAGAATAGAGAGATATTTGATGCTTGATGCACTCTGTCTACCCCGTAAAGGATATAGCGTGATGATAATGACAGTAATAGTTTATGTTAGGTGCCATGGCTGAAACATCCGATGTATAATAAATTGTAACATGAATTTTATTCACCGTTTGTCTTCACCATCGTCGCTTCAAGGCTGTACACATAATTCACTACATTTCAATAGCTGCATACCCAAGTGTCTCCTCGGAGTTACATTTGCGGTCGGTTCATCCCAGAACGTCTATTAGCTCCTCGTAAATTTGCCCGCAGCGTACCGATACAATCCTATTGGCTTGTTAACGCCAGCCAATATCGTTCCTATAATCGTTCTTCGGGAACGATTAACGACACCTCCGTGATAGACTAATTTTAGGACCACGTAAAGTAGTAATGCGATACATATATTTACATATAAAGAGAACGATGTTAGGGACTTTTGATAGATAGTGATATCGTGACGTATAGACTGTGTCTTTCAATTTAATTACCTTAATTTTTGCAATTGTAAAAATAACTGGTACTACACTCCACTGGCCTACCCCTTCGTGAATTACAGGCGTGACGTTAGATGATGTGTTATCGCGACTTGTGGGATTGTTCCCGTAACTACATATATAACTTAATTTTTACTAGTTTTAGACCGATCACCATCGTCCATACACAGGTGCGATACAATATTTCATTCATATTCAGTTCATTTTTGTGATATTCACGCCCATTAACATTGGGATGTATTAAAAAATCCTAGATTTTCCAATTTGCCAAGAGCTCAAACAACTGGTTTGCTTTATAACTATACTAGTTTACTTTATAACTGGAACTAATCATAACTAATACGTTTAAGACTTAGACATAGTATGTATATTTACTGTTGATTCTCCATTGATCATTTGGTATGCCATGTTTCTTTTGATAAATCACCAAAAGTTGTAAACGTTACCTCCAATTCCATAATAGCCGTGGGCCAACTTTTTACGAGGAATCATCAAAGCGTCCGAACAATACATACGGACGGTCCAGCCCATTCAATATAGAGCATAGTTGGTCCAAACCCCTTAAAACCCTTATCCAAACTCATCGCCATCCGTGACCAATAAACTTGAAACAGAATTTAATTCACACCGCACAAACGTACACAAATACATACATATTTTCGTCGAAATAATACGACAGTTGTAATTGAATCGGCCTCGGGCGAACTCGGGGCATGTCGTTAACGTTCCTGAGGGTTCTTGCTATAGCCGCTACCCTAGATATGCACTAGAATGCTCCTACAGAACAATGCGACAAAGACGGTGATATGTAGAGTACGTGACGTGTGAAAGGGATGCGGACAATAGAAAGTGTTTATAATAAACAAAGGATGTAGTCTTATTGGTACTGCCGCTTTAATAGACTATTGGAGACCCGTCGGCAAAATTTCACCTTTGGAAGACGACACAAATTGCCGGGGTCGAGCTTGTGCCAATGTTTAGTCGGTGGCGATTTTGCTCTGAGCGCATTAAGATGTCCTTTGATGTTTTGCGGTCCGAACGTTGGGTTTGACCGGTTAATTAAACGTAGATGCTATCTATGGACGTGTGCCGTGATCGTTTTGTGGGATTACACAGTAAATATTGCCTTGTCGTTTGTGACGTGGTGGCTGTTTATCGGGCGACCTTCGGTTATGATGTGGTTCTCAAGACAGGTTACACATATGACATATGAACCAATATACCACTAATATAACCAAAGCTATCTTTACATAATTCTCTCTATCTCTATAGTATGATACGTTGTCACGCTAGATTGGACTGAGTTCCTTATGCGTTTTGCGGGCGCCACATGATCAAATGTGAAATAGATTATTTTTCATTAACTTCCTGGCACACGGCAGTGTGTCTTGACGTGGGAGAATAATGGATCCAATCGTTGTCGGGGCGTTTCGTGACGTCGAACAACGATTGTCGGCGATTGAGCGATGGCGGTGCCAAAAGACCATCGGGCCGACGTCCTATCCATCATAACACAGCTATTTCGTAAGCCCGACACCATTTCACAATGATCTTCCGCTCCGCTTTCTCCTCCTTAACACGCAGCACTCTCAGGGGGTGGTGCACGCTATAGGGCGGTTCAAGTTAAAATAGACGCGTCCCGCTGCAAATTATTTTCAGTACTGACCCAAGCTGACGTTTCGATCTGTTTCCAGATGGATTAATTTGATTAGAGGCCAACAGATGTTTGGAAGCAACGTCGGACGTTGGAAACTCGTTCACTTCGTGTGTGCTACAGGAGTTTATTAAATGATGGCGAATAGTGCATTTAAGAGTGTATTATACTCAGTACTTATGTATTATATTCAGGCGAAATATATCTTTATTATGTTTATGAAATGCCATATTCATACCATTAATGTTGTTACTAACGTTTAATGCTCATTCACTGTCTTAAATTTTCTCTTCGCAACGTACATATGTAATCGTATGTGCGTTTATCGCACATATGTACTCGTTCGTATTTATGCGTTTATCGCATAGGTACATAATGTTCTTGTATATGCATGTGACTTGCCTGGCCCGTTGGTGCAGTGGTTAGTGAACCTGACTGTTGTGCTGGGGGTCGTGGGTTCGATTCCCACCCAGAATAAATATTTGTGTGATGAGCACAAATATTTGTTGTGTCTGGGTGTGAAAAAAATCTATTAAGTATATATTTATACGTATGTATGTAGTTTATCAGCCATCTGGTTACCATACCACAAGCTCTCTTGACGCTTACTTTGGGATCAGATGGCCGTGTGTGGAGATGTCCCGGAATATTATTAATTAATTAATTAATGTGTATGTATTTGTGTGTTTTTGTATATGTAATGGTATGAAATGTTCTTGTGTATGCGTTTATATAATAATGTATGGAAAATTAACTGATGCATTAATCGTGGTATACAAAATAAAAACATTCCTCTGCCTACCTCTTCGGGGATGACAGGCGTCACGTTAACGTATACGTACATACATAAAAAACAGACAAACACACAAAATATGATCAGGCTTTAATCATTCGAAAGTTCTCTAAACAGATTCGATGGCCCAGGTCTGTGAATTTCCTTCGGCTTAACAGTGGTTATCCTGTTATTATGTGGTCAGAGGATCGTTGGGTTATAACGTAATGCTCAAGGCGAGGTGTTCCGTCGGTGCAGTTGCAATCAGCTGCATTGCGCGGTTCCCGCCCATCGCATTGTGATGCTTACCGCCAAACAATTATCTACCGGCCTCGTAACTAATTGTACTCACCGAAATCTCGGGTTTACTATTGTTATATTGACTTACGTTCGCATTCCAGAGACGGACGAATGATTCAGATATTATGTGCTATTGTTATTTTCGCTACCATTAATCCTTTAACGGAATAAGAAAACGGGTACATGATATATATAAATGTATAAGTTTGGTATAGTATAAGGTTTTATAAATTCTTATGCGTAAAAACGGAAATGCAAGTATCGATTTAGTTTAGTTATCGATATTTAACATTCGGTGCTCTCAGTCTACGTCGTAAGGGACCTGGCGTAATGATATAGGTAATAATAATAATAGTAAATATTTAAGACGTTAATGCGAGGCGGGGGAATATTGTTGATTGTAAATAAATAAGTGTGCAATTGAATCAATTCATTGGATAGTGAACAGGGCCGGGACAATTGGAAAATGTAGCAAGCGCCCGGAGGAACGCGGATCGGACGAATTTAATTATTGTATTCGGAAATGGGCTAGAAAATTGAATGTTAGGGACCGTTCATACTTGTCAACGACACATTGAAGTGTTGAGGCAACGCTAAAATATACCAATATATTTTTATAATTTTTACTATTCTCCAAGGGTTGACTAGTGGAAAATGCCACTAGGCATTAAGTCCGCCCCTTGTATTGACTTTTGATGGTGTACAATAAAGAATAAATAAATAAATTTACAACACGCAAGTATAAAATATTTAGAAACTGTATTAAATGTTCACTTGTTGATTATTTCTTTATCTTTTATAGCGATAAAACTTGGTCCTGTTACTTCACAACACACACTAAAACTTGCAAAGTAGAAAAATTTATTGTAAGTAGAATGATTTGAAAAAATATATATTTTTCTGGTACATTCCGGGCTATTTTATGCGACTGCGATTCGATATATATATAAGCGCACTCCCATCGGGGATTGCCGGATGGAGTCCCGTAAAACCTAATTGATTTAGGGAAGAATGTGGCCGTGTTCACCGCAGCTCCTGTAGCATTTGGAGTTAATTTATCATTATTGCTCCAGGAGCTTCAGGCGTGATTAAGAGCTCTTCCAAATAAATTATAGCGGATTTCGTTTATGATTGCGGTCATTTTTTTATTGTTCGCGATTTTGGACACAAAGATTTTCCTAATTTTACTAAATCGAATGGTTTCATTTTAATTGTCATTAGTTTTACTGGATATGCTAAGATCTAAATATGGCCGTGTTTAGGTATTTTGTAATCGAACCCTAATAATAAAAAAATTCATTTTATATTTTTGTAAAATAGAGCCTTATTCAGGTTTAGGCTAGGGTAAGATATTTACGGAGGGAGAATATCAAAAGAAGCATTAATATCCATCATGCAAATGTATCAATATTACATGCTCGCATTCTATGAATATTTGAGGAAGATACCAAATATTACCCATCTTATTAGAATTATTCGGTATGCAAAGTCCCAGTCGCGTATACATAAACTTTTATTGTGATCCTTTTGTGCAATAAAACTTTTTGGGGCATCGAAAATATGCCCTGAGTCTTGAGGAAGTCGTCATCCCCACATCGCCCCCGCAGAGGGTAAAACAATAAATCACAAACATGCAAATCCCGCTAATAACTTGCACAAAACCGAAAACCATTTCACGGGCGCGCAAGCCGCCACCGCCTTCAGCGGGACTGCATTTATACGACACGACAGGAAGCCGCCACGATTTTTTTTCCAACGACACTACGATTCATTCACGACTTGTCATTAGTTAGACTTATATTTTTTGACCAAAATTTTTTCTATTACCAACTTGGGTTATTCTAATGAAGGTGCGTTACATCCCTAACACGCTCCATACACGACACAGTCAAATAAAACGAACGAATACACCTCTTACATCAGAATACAACAAGTGTGACGACTAACGCATAGTAATAACACTGAATGATGAGGCCCCGGCTCGAAACTTGGCAGCGCGGTCGTATCCACGCGATGCAAAATCGCATCTTAGCACCTAAACATCACCGATCCGCCGTGGAATGTTTAATACAAGTGCGCGATATACGAGGGCGGCGGATGTTCGCGGACTCACGGGCGCTATTTACATGTTGATGTTTAATAATTGATAACGCCCCGCTAAAAACACTGGGGGTGTCGTGTTTGACGACGATACTGCCGCCGAATATCTCGCGGGGAAGTTTCGCAGGTACAATCGTTTCGTTTTTAATAATATTATGCCTTTCAATAAAATTCGAGGCAATAATCTGCAGAAACAGCTAAGTTGCTTGATATTTGTAAGGATGCATATGTAATATTACTACTCTGACGAAATGGTTGCTACAAAGCATCAATGGTTGCTATTGATGATGCCATGAAGAAGAATATCGTCTAGTAGCCTTACACCTAAGTGCTCTCCATCATGCTATAAAAGATATTTTAAAACGATCAGTGTCAGATCAGGTGACAAACTATACCCTTAACCCTATACATAACGTAACGTAACATCACGCCTGAAATCCCCGAAGAGATAGGCAGATGAGTGTAGTACACTCCCGAGTATTAACAGTTACGTTTACATTCCACTATGGAATAGGTGGTGAGCCTATTGTCATACATCGGGCACATACCCACAGTCCGAGCCATCACCAGTAAATGTATGTTAGAAAAATCCAATAGCGCCCGACGCATTATTTGAGCCCAGGACCACTCGTTCGAAAGCCATGGCTAACGGGGAAACGATAAAATGACTTATTAGAACGATGATTATTAGGATGCCATGTAAACCTGTGTTAGTCAGCACTCAGACTCGATCTATTATGATTTCATTTCTATTTGAAATTCAGTTTATCCTAATGTGACACTACGTGTACAATACACGAAAGAGTTCTGTTGAAAATGCGCCCTCGTCTCACGGCAACGCGGAAAAATAAATTAAACGCCGACAAGACACGATCACTGCGCATTATTGCGCCTATAAACATTTCAATTGCGCCCACCGAATATGCAAAGCGATGTTGATCGCAAGTCGAGATGAAGATAAGCTGCATAAGGGTACTCCTTCGTTATAAGCCTTCGCCCGATATTTTGTCTTCAGTTCGTTCGCCGGTGCATATTTGAACGTAACAACATCAGCTTTTGTGGTGCCCTGAAATACTTATGGATTTAGTAATTTTTATTGATTGTGAACATTGACAGTTATATTATGGCCGCGTGTTTGTTGGTTCAGTGGGTAATGACCCTAACAGTTATCTCGGGAGTCAAGGATTCGATTCGATCCAGTGCAAGCGTTTGCGTCATGAGCGCGTCTATCTGCTGTGGTTCGCACCTGTAAATGAGATGACTCTCGACTATTATATTTTATGTCCATTGTCTCTTTTTGTACATGTAATAGTGTTGACTTTGTTGGTGCAACTGTAATAAATAAATAAATAAATGTGTGGGGATTAAAAATTACGTATAAAAAAATATTTATGTATTTTTATAAAAGACAATGGCACCATTTTCCAAGTGCCGTATCACAGTTAATTACAGATCTCCTAAAAAAATGTTCCTCGTACACGAGAGCGCACGCCAGATCTTAAATGTCATTTAATATTACATTGTCTTTTAACTGGACGGTCCAGTAATGAACCCTTTTGTCTACGTCTAGTCCCCATCCACCCTCTAGTATGGTCACACTGCAAGCGAATGACCAATGAGCGATACATTGCTAGTTGCGCTATAAACTAAAGGTAGATTTTTACATGCTATAAAACATAAACAGTACATATCCCATTAGTCAATGCGGGGTCCATGAATTATGGAATAGAAACATCATAAAAATATGACCACAGTTTACAAAACCCTCCAGATCGAGTCGCATTGTTTTAATGAAAATAGCTTCACGGTAGAAATAGGTACGTCCATGGAGCCCATTCTTTCCCTTGGTTCAATCGGTCTGTATACATATGTACGTATTGTACAGTTCACCTCTCGGAACACTGACACACAACAAGTACGATCGTATCTACTGTGTGTCTCCGATTCTGATTGACAAGGAAAATGTTTTTGTGTATTGTTTATTTATTTTCTTTATTTCACTGTCTTATGACAAAGTGTTGTAATTGGGTGAACTGTATTGCCGGTCGTCAGCTTTGAAATAGTGCTAAGAGGTACTTGTAAGTTAGCTTTGTAAGGTGACTTCCTTGTATTGATCTTGAGCATTTGGAAATGCAAAAGTGGCACCAACACTGTCTATTTGCCAAGCTCGTTTGTTTGCAGCGCCGCCGCGCGCCGTGACACGAGTGCCTTACCGCCCGCTTGACCTCATTCCGCTCATATAATAAGACGTTGTTTTTGTAATGAGTCACGCGTTATTATCGTGTCGTGTCTCCCTGTGTTCCGGATGCTAATGATCGTGTCCGGCCCTTCAAACGTTCTACGGTGTTTTGTTTTGTTCTTACATTTATGCACGTACATATGTATGTATAGATACAATTTCGAACACTTGCTTATGATGGAATGAAATAAAAACTCATCTTTTTCTCATACTTAGACCGCGCTATGCCGCGATCGGGTTTAGTAGTAGCGCGCTGGGTTTAGTCGCCTCTAACGGCACTTGTTCCTCGGCACGGGGCAAATGTTCAATTGCTATTAATTTATTATAAATACTATTTTCTTAATATCTGCCATAAATGGCGAAAAGCTGTAGACATGAGCTTGATATGGCATTCATTAAATTAAACCTACATATGTATATCCAGCAGTGGAGTGAAACAGATTGATATTGACAGTCTTAAACATCTTAATAGTTCCCTTTAGCGTATAGATAGTGGCTCGACACTTAGAATTACCTTTACGACTGAATGTATGATGTTCAGCTATTGGGAGTGACATATTTCTTTTAATAAATACAGTTAACAAATCTATCTATCTATCTATCTTTAGGCTAAACATTTCCCCTGAATTAAAAAACGAATATGACTCCTCTCTATAATCTCTTTATAAGAGCTTGCCAATTAATTGTCTCTTTCCTACTTTCTCTTTATATCTCACTTTCGAAGTGAAGTTCGTTTCGG
The DNA here is from genome assembly GCA_018246595.1 of Mimoniades nurscia nurscia. NCBI lineage: Eukaryota > Metazoa > Arthropoda > Insecta > Lepidoptera > Hesperiidae > Mimoniades > Mimoniades nurscia. Next base: position 9,062 of record DWFO01000761.1, read on the forward strand.
ACAAAGCAAGCCACCATAGAATATATTTATGAGCAACGCATCCATTTAGCATACCGAGCCTCCATCGCTATATTAATGGTAAAGTGTATGGCCAGTCTCTAATATCCAGTTACATTTCTTGTTTCTTGACGCCAATACCTACCTACATATATATTATGTACTGTGATGAACTTTCTCCCAAAAAGTTCCACCATCACTAAACGCCTGTTTTGTATAACAAAACAAAACAAAACAAATTTCACGATATTTTCATCAACAGATCAAAATGGAAATGGAATTAAGGTATGTGTCTTATTTCGGGAAACAACAAAGCATTTTCATCGAACGGTAAAATCTAGAGGCATGTGTTTGGTTAAAGGGTCACTTAATAAACAGATGTTTTCAAAAATTCACACGTATTTTAATTCATTTCCTTTTAAAATTTGCAATGACGTCACGACGATACGATTATCGTATATTTGCATAGAAGGAAATAAATCTTTATTGTAACCGATTCGAACAATATTTAAAAATTTATTGTCCTAGTATATAAACGTAACTTGTAACATCACACCTCTAATCCTTGAAGAGGTAGGCAGAGGAATAGTGTATAATGTTATATTTATATTAATGTTTCTTACACCTTATATAACTGTTACATTATAACTTCTGCGCGTTAACGTAATTGTCCAATTGTCAAAATTAGTAACATCTATTGATGTACCCGAAGCTTATAGTTTAGACAGATTTAACATCTTAGTTCAATAAACAAATATTTGTTTACAGATATACAGTTCAATAGACAAATATTTTTTGATCAATTGAAGGGGAAGAAAGCGTCATTTTTGCTTATATGTATATTAGTAATATTACTAATACACTTTATTTCCCAACATAAGGGGAAACAAATAAGAAAAACATTCATATAACTAGCTTTGTAGGACTTACAGAAAGTGGAGCAGGTAAAGATTGCACATAAAAATATTAACAGAAATAGAAAACAATAAAAAAATAAAACATATAATAATAGTTATGTATAACAAATACAATATTATTTAATAAATTAATATAATTTTTAAATACAAGTATTTAATAAATTAATATAATTGTTGTAGTGAGAATTTTTTCCCCGTTCTTTATAGATTGACACAGCACCACAACTTATACACGTCAATATTACGATATAACTACTTTGTCTATTGTTAATTATATTCGTCTCTGAATAAAACACGTTTTTCTTGAAACCTTTTTTTTGTGATTAATAATAAAATAATAATCATCTGTAGTAGTAATCATTTTAACCATTGTATAACAATATAAAAATAATTAGCTTATCGGGTATCGCATGTCCGCGTGCGGTGCGGCAACTCGTGAAGGGAACACGCGCGCGATTACTGTGACAGGGCGCGGCGGATCATTTATTTTATTATCTGCGGATATAATAAGGGCGACTCGCGTTGATTAAGTTTCGTATTCATATAGCTAAAATTTTTGACAACCCTTACTGTTTTATGAATACCGCCTCGTAAACGTAGCACTGTACGCTCATATTGTATTCAGATGCTTTTTTAATGTTAACTCCGATGTTCTTCATTTTATACTACTATATAGTAAGATCGCGGTTATATTTCCCCGAAGGGTTAGGCAGAGGAGGCTATCCAACGATTTACCATTCATGCTACACATGATAGAATTGAATACAGCATGCCCCTATTGCGATACATCGGACGCTCATTTTATAAATGTTTCATTAGGTGCACCACGAACTCTTCAACCTCTTAGTTACTAATAGCCCATTCGTGCATTCTTAGCGATCAGTAGATAAGTTTGAACAGTATCGGCCTGTGCTCGCCCTTGGATATATGATAAGAACATTTTGTTTACTTCCGCACTGTTTGGTCATCAAGAAAAAAATCGTTCACGTTTATTATTACACCTTAGAACTTATTATATAATTCGCAGAAAAGTAATAAAATGCCTTAGGATTATAATTTTTTTTCCTGTTAGCAAAATTAGACCTTTCAGATCATTCGCTTTCGCTACATATCTCGGACGGAGCAAAAAATTTGTTCTGTATAAACACTTACATAATATAGATATGTGTGTATTTACACATGCGTTACTACAAATTCAAATTCAAATCTCATTTATTCAAAATTAGTTCATAAGAACACTTTTTGTACGTCAATATGATGCTACCACCGCTTCGTAAGATGCCTCGCTATGGAGAAGAAGCGGCGAAAGAAACTCAGAAACATATTTCTGAGCCTCGAGTTGGAACACTATTGTTATGTTGATTTAACATTTTATCTAAGCAGTGCACGCAATGTTGTTAAACTACAGCACTAAAAGTACCTTTCACAAATGGCCTTCGACCGTCTTGGGTTCTAACTTTTGGACCAGATTCGACCCCAAATACGACATACATACATTTTTATGACGACACCGAGTATTCATTTTGTTCAGTGTATAATTATCTGTACAAATATTTATTTAGAAATTTACATAAAAGTGTTTATCAAATGTCTAGTTACCACAGCACGGACTACCTAGTTTGGGTTTAAATGGTCGTTAACCATTTGTTCCTAAATAATATTATTATCATGAAATATCTAGTACGAGTGTCGCAATTAACTGTACATTTATGGTTTACGTAAATTAATAAAATACAAAAAAAAAATTGATTGGTTTGTTTTAATTACATTTCGCCAGTAACAAGAACTGTAAATTACGAATGTCCATTAAGGCTCCTTTTTTTTCTCCATTTCGACCAAATCGTAGTTGAGCGAAAAAATTTTAAACGCCCTTTCAATTACCAAGGTACATTTTAACAATATCGTGAAAACGAGTTACAAACAGCAGTGGGTACGAAGTTTTTTTTAATGAACCCGTCTGCTGATTCAGTATTTTGAAACTTTCAACACCACGACGTACAAGATCAACTAAAGGAAGCGACCGACCACTAGAAGTTAAATTTAATAGCTGTTATTTTAGTGAAATTCATTTAAATACCGGTTTGTTTTTGTTCCCCTGTCATCGCAGTGGCAAATTAACGTGTAAAAATAATCACGCTGCCAGATCACGCCAGTTATTTCCCCGGAGAAGTAAGCAGGGAAGTTTAGCACACTTCCACGGTTCGCCTGCTATGTTACGCGTACTACCACGGAATGGGAGCTAAACCTATTTTTATACGACGGGCATAAATCCTGACTCCGAGCTAGTACTAGGAATTCCCAGTTAGAAAAACCTAATAGTACCTGACTTGGGGGTGGAACACAAGCGCCCAATGGTAGCGCTTGCTAAAAACAGACACTTTAAGATATTTTGTAACCATAATACTGTTTCCACCAAACCAGCATACAAATATGCTTATCGTTCAACTCGGTGAACTCTACACACAAGACTGCTAACATTTTCATTTAAACTTCAGTACACATTTAAAATTCACAACAACTAGTTTCAATTAGACTCACTGCCTCGTTGGTCGTGTTGGTTGCAAGTGTGACTGCCGATCGGGAGGTCCTAGTTTCAATTTCCGAGTCGGGCACTACTAATTTCGTCTAATTTAGATTATCTAGTAGTGGTTCGGAGTCTGGATATGTGCTCGGTGTATGGCAATATCCTCACCGCCTATTCCATGGTGGGGCGTAAACATAATTGGTGAATCGTGGGAGTGTTCTACATTCCTCTGCCTACCTCTTCGGTGATTACAGGCGTGATTTTACGTTAGTGTCATTGAGGTAATGTTTTTATAGCCATTTCTATCGCACGTGCCTTTCAAAGCGCTTCGTGGTACAATATTCACGCAAGCCCCGATACGAGTTGATTCCCAGCTAAGGAGTTCTTGTGTGACGATATCGTGGCGGGCATCGGCCTCACACAAAACTCCTCAAAATTGTTACAGGGCTAAAGTTACTAAGGGTTAAGTACGACACTAATATCGAAGTGATTACGCGGAGTAACGTTGGATATAATTCAGCTGTTTAAAAACCTTATATTCCCCATGTGAAAGGTACGTCTTGTTTTTGGGGTATTAGAATAATATATAAATGGTTTTCTTTTTACTAATTTTTTTTGACCCCAAAGATATCTGTCGCCCCTCGTATACGGGTCACTCTTGACTCGATTTCCGATCGAACAGACGTCTTCATGATGTTTGTAAATGCTGATACAAGTATCTACTTTTGTATGTAGGTACTTGTGTATTTCTGCTTTGCTTGGGACGATACCACGGAGTATACTAGTAGTGTCCACGAATGAGTATAAAATTTTACGTACTTGCTGCCTACGACTACTTTGTTATTTCTCCAAAATGAATTTGCAGGATGCCTTAATAATAACTGGCCGGTTAGTTTGCATATTTTTTTACAATTTAACAAATGAAACCCGTAATATAAAAAATGACTATTTGCGTCTTTGACGAATATACCTATATATGTACTCGTATGTAATAATGAATAACCGATTAGATGATGTATCGTTAAAGTGGTAGAAGATTCTTAATGATAGCCTCAAGTCTTTTATCCAATCTCGTTGATATGAAAAGAGATATTTGACAGTAATATCGTCTAAATAAAATTTTCAAAATGTCGTTGCTGCCATCGGGGCCTAATTTTTTTTTTCTATTTTCGCCATAATGAGAAGTGTCTGTCGCGACACGTACCAGCGAAGTGACGAGTGGCTTTAACCGCCATTTTGAAAACTAAAGGGTTCACGGCGCTTTAAGAATTTTTCTATTTCACTTTTCTCCTGCCCTCTTCAAGCTTCGTTGCGAGTTGTCGTGCCGTTTCGCTGTGCGCTGTGTGTGTGTTTGCGTGTGCGAGTGTAGGTTTTTATTTTTATTTTATATTCCATTTAGTTGACATCTTCAGTCACACATTATGTTTTAACAGTTTAGTGTTTACTTGAGGGTTGTTTCAGTAACTCGCCCTCGTGTTCTTCTCGCTGTGTAAAATGGAAAAATGCCTTACTTGCCTACTGAATGTGAAGGGTAGTTTTAATTGTAGCTTACTGGTTATTCACAGTGATATCGCGGTCAACTTTACGAATAAATAAACCTTTATTTCTTTAAATGTTACAAAACTATGGCACGCATATAGAATGTATGATACATTTAATTAGGAAGTAAAATTAAGGAAGAGGAAAATGCAAAAAAAAATATACTTTATTGTTGATAACAAAGGTCAGACAAAATCAAGATGTAGAAAAAAAAATAAACAGCATGAATATAGTAATCAAGACCTCATATGCTACATTGTCTAATACATAATTCTAAATAAATAATAATACATAATTGTAAATAAAAGAGTTTGTGTCAGAGTATGACCGACTCCGGTTAATATATGGAAGGTCAATCATGTCATCGGGTGCCAACATTACTGAATACAAATTGACAGACTAGTGTGAAATTCAAAATTCAAATGGCATTTATTCAAAATTGATTCCTTAGAACATTTTTGTACATCAAAATGAAATTATCACCGCCTTGGAAAATGCTTCGCTACGCGGAAGTGCCGAAAGGAACACCATAGGTGTGCTTCAGCATTTTTTTAAATAACCATTTATGTTACAATATTATAATAATATGATCCAATTTATTGTAGAACTGTAGTTACATCTATTTGTTCACATTTTCTTATATTTTAATATTACTTATTACAATGTTCTCAGTCATAGAAATAGTTCCATTGAAAAGTATGTACAAATAACACGATATGTCGCTACTATCATGAAAAATTAGACTTTACTTGCTCCAATTATATTTCTTTTTCCTAAATATACAGCATGATGTGTAGATGTACAGTAGGTATATGTTTTAAATATACAGCATGATGATTGATTGTAATTTCAGATTTACACCAGCAAAATAAATATTATGTAAACATTGAAATGGCGAACATTGCTTTACGAGAATTAATAATTTCACATTACCTTGTACCCACCGCGGCAAGAGTACTGTCGATATTATAATGATACCGTCGTGAACAAGTTGCATTATTAAAACGTACAAGTGGCTTATTAGCCGCAACAAGTATCCCCGCCAACCGAGCTAGATTCCACTTAACCTTAAAATGTTCGGAAAAAAAATCACCCTTACGCCGTTTGGAATAAGATGGATTATAGTGTGCCCGCTTGCGTGTTCGATGTACGTACCGTACACACCCCGTCGGAGATTTCTCGAACGAAAATCATTGCGAATGTTATTAAAATTCACATTACATTCGAATGCTGACGCGCTACTGTTGGAAAGTAATAGACACGGTTCATTCTCGATGTGTACACGTGGTTCTAATTAAGTATCATTATTGTAAGAATGTGTATTGCTATCACTCGTTATTAAAATATCCTTTTCTTTGACAATGACTCATACGGGACCGAAGACAACCATGATTTTTCTACATTTTATACAAAGAACCAAATAATGTTTCAGGGTGTGATACAATTTGTATGTTGTATGACAGCTTAGATCGTTTTTTATTTATTGATTTTTTATAACAACTATCCAAAGATTACTGTTAATTATATAAACGCGCCCTAGACTAAAATTTCAAAAATGATTTAGCGATATTATTTATCCTTGATAGACACATACATTGATCCACTGTACTGCTAAATGTTATTCACCTGTTCATTAAAAATTAATGTATCATATCACATTGTATAATATATCACATCATTATTCTTATCACACCGCCGAACGCCATCATGACACGCAATAAGAAACGCCGTATCGTGTTTTTCGTAACAAGCATTCTAAATTACGACAATTATTCAATGTTGCCGTGTTATCGGCAGTTATAAAATCGGGAGACAGTCGGGGTGTCTCATTAAGGTGGAACTTTGAAAGCCGGGGGTGCAGAGGAGAGATGGTTTGATGATGTAGTTATAAAAAATGATATTTTTTTTTCGGTTTTTCAGAGCAGACGACCATCGCATCGCCGGGAGTATCGCTAAATTAGTAAATGCCAGTTGACAGGATTTTTTTCAGTTCAATGTTTTGTTGCACGAATGTCGACGATGAACTTATTTATATTTTATATTTTCTTTATCATTTATTATACTTGTTAAATTATTTATGAATTTTATGTGTTTATTTCATTTTTCGTATTTGTATCACATATGTGTTAGGTATTTTAATGATTAGGTATTTATATTTCTTTTAAATTTCATAAGTTTGGAAGACTTTATATCAAAAATTCTACATAACGTTCTGTAATATGAGTAAAATTTGCCAACTCACATTTGACTATCGTGGCGGACTGTTTCCTCAAAGCTTCTCGTTCTCATTCTTCAGGGACCTGTGTTCGCAATTATTCAACACACCTCAATCCAGTTTGAATTGCGTATGCACATCCACTCCGCTGATGGACGATTCGAGAGCAACTAGCGTATTATTTGATTCGTGATCATCCAAACTGGAACGGCCGTAAAGTCATCCGTTCATCCAACGCGGATCAGACAGCGCGTACCGGAGCGTAACGAAACGCAACGGAGTTAGTCAATTAATGTGAGGGATCGCTTTGAACTGATCGCCGAACTTGCGATGACGCGGGTCCGGCTGTCGACAGCATGTTAGTGTGTGAAGTGGGTAGGTGGTGGTAATAGATAACAGAGAGTTTCAGTCGATATTAACAATGGAGAACACATTATTCTTATTAATTATATCGCTAGTGTAATTGAACTTTAATGAGAACAAAAACCGTTAGCACTCAAAGTTACAGTTTGCTAGAATCCAGAATAAGTTTATATGTAGTTGTAATTTGTCATTAAAAGTTACCAAGTAATTCTCTTTAGATACTCGCATAATTTTACGACTTGTGATGTTCACAAGTTTTAATGATCATCAGTAAATCAACGATTTTTAACATTAAAATGTATCTTCATATATGGATTTTTTAAGAGGAACTTGTAGTGAATCAGAAAATGGTGAAACGTGGAAGTGTTCTACACTCTCATCTCTTCGGGGATAACATGCCCGATGTTACGTTTAAGAGGGAAAAGTTCGTCATAATATCGTCCGTCTTACTTTATTTATACTTGCAAAACTCTGTTTTCTCCCCCCACACACATTTGCTAATGCTGTGTGTTCAATATTATTTTTAATTTCGCACACAAATAACTCATCAATATCGCTTCCATAAAACAATTAGGTATCACCCCCCTTATCTGCGTTCAATAACATAATTACTTTGGCACTATAATTTTTCCAACGCCCCACCTGCCCCCGTGGGCTTAATAAGGCGTCAGTTGTTTGATGCGCATTTTTAACTTGGTCCTTCGAGCCGGATACGCGCCCCGGGGTTTATGGTTTTCATTAATGAAGGCTTTAGGGCTGATCATTCAAGCCTATATCGAGCCCTGATCAAGGGGTGACTGAAGATTGAATAGTCCATGATGGCTTTTTTTAAGATTCAATGGCGGGCACGTCTTCGTAATTATATCTCGTTCGTTTAGTGCGTTGAGCGTTTAGACGGAAAATGACGGTAGTTGTAAATTTTAACGACAATTTGCTTTAGTATATTGTCGTCTGTTTAGTGATAATATACATATTTTGAGAAACGTGGATTTAACGTAGAGTCCAATAGAGCTGACAAAGCTATACGAGATATAACACATTTTAATACATAATGGTAAAGTTAAGAATCCATCTTACATTGGAATACTAGAGCACCCAGTATTAGTTATTGGGGTGTACAGTACTTTGGTATATGGAATATATAGAAGCACGTTTTAATTTGCGAATCGGACGGGAAAACAAATGCAATCGAAATCAAACATTCAATGTTTTCTTTCACGTAAAAAAAACATCGGCCACTTCCCGACCATCGCGAATAATAATTTTCCATAATCCCAAAGAGAAAACTCCACGGAGGTGGCATTAAGAGCGGCAATCAAACTGGCAATTTGGAGGGAGTACCGAATTTAAATCCGAAAGAAACTGCCTTCCGATTTGTAATTCAAACGTGGCGCGAAAACGGCGAGATATTCGATTTGAATAAAGAATGTCGAGTTGTAAACAGACAGCCGAGGCTCGTCCAGCCAATATTTAAACCATTTTTACTGATGATTGACATTTTACACTAACAGATGCTAAACAATATAATCCTGGATACATTTCGTTTCATCATTGCCTTCATTTATGATTCGTTGAATTTATATAAATATTATTACATATATACTGCCTCCTTGGTCGTGTTTGTTGCAAGTGCGACTGTCGAACGGGAGGTCCTGGGTTCGATTCCCGGGTCGAGCACTACAAAATTTTGTAATTTAGATTTTGTAGTAGTGGATTGGAGTCTGGATAGGTGACCGGTATGTAGCAATAGGCTCACAACCTATTCCATCGTGGGACTTAAAAGTAACTGGTGAAACGTGGGAGTGTTCTACATTCCTCTGCCTACCTCTTCGGG
>DWFO01000762.1:0-18446 GCA_018246595.1 Mimoniades nurscia nurscia
TGTAGTAGGTACATACATACATATATACATACATACATACATATACCCATAAGTACACACATAATATTTGTGATTCGTAAAATCCCAGCATTTTGAGAATAGATTGCGCAATTTTAAAATATAGCGTGCGTGTGTGTGTGTGTTTCAAAGAATTCGCTTCTTTAATTGTTTAACATTTTCATGACGGCTCACATGTCGATTTCCTGCTAATGTAATGTGATTGAACAAATGGCACTTATGTATAACAGCCACTTGCATTGCAAAATTCCAAATAAATTGCTCGAGAGACGGATTTACGAAAGACAACAAAAATGTCAGCGACATTTTAAAAGAACTGGAACGAATTCGAACAATATTTTCATGTGATTCAAGAGTATCAAAGTTTTTTAATTACTCGTTAATTGAAATCGTTAAAGAAACCTTATAAAAATATGCTTATATAAAGCTGACGTCAATTCTATATTTAACATCGCGCGTACAGTACAAACTTTCAACCGAAAGGCGCAAATTCAGAATTACTTCAAACGATCATTCTACGACAGGACAGAAATATTAACGACGACAGTTTTCCATTGTCGCAAGACTATTGACGTGTTCCTATTACAGTTACTCTAGTTTCTTAGAACGAATTAATCATACTATGACACGTGGTAATAACACTCAAACATTAATTACATCGAAATACGTAGGTGGTAATGTCGGGACAACGATATAAGATAAAAAATAAAACATGAATAATTTTAGCTAATTTTATTCCATACGTAAGTTTAATGATAAACATACATATTATATGTATTTCGAATATTTCAATAACTTAGGAATAAATTTAATAAGAGCCACGAAATTCGATGAACATCTATACGCCTTGTTCGGCATATGCATGCAACAATACAATAAATATATACATAGACATTGAATAGTAACGACGTGCAAGACGAAGGGAGTGATGAAAACAAATGAAAGCACTTAAAGTATGCCACGAGAGATATTTGATCTCTGCCTATCTCGTAAATTCATTAATGTGACAATGTAATAATAACGAATTGCATATGCGATATCACCTGTCATCGTGAACCATTCAATCGTTCCACTGCTGGATACGGGGTACTTTACAAAATGGGCAACGCTTAAGGTTACAGTTCATCATCATCAACAACAACATCATCATTTACCAGCTTATTAGCCGTTCACTGCTGGACACACGCCTCCCTGCAGGTGTTATGCCCGTAATCCCCACGCTGGGCATGCGGCTTGGGGATCGCAGAGCATAGCTTCTCGCATCGCCTACGCTGCTGCCCATAGCCGGCCATTTTGCTGTGCCCATGCAGACCACGTTCGTGCCATCGTTAAAGTTAACAGTTAGAAATACGTTATTTTTTTTTTCTATTTCAATCAACTGTAGCGATGGTATCGAGCGGTGGATACAACTTGACCTCAGTCTCCCCAACAAACGGGTCGCTGCACTAGCGCCACGGAAGCGATACACATTTAATCTAATTTGATAGCCGCCGTAGCGCCCAACATTGCCTTGCGTAGTCACGCGATGTTGCCAAGATTTAGAGTACCTACATTTTTTCAGGTAGCAGTAGGCTCCCCACCTATCTGATTTCGTATATTGATTCGGATACACGCAACTTTATTTATTTACTAGACTTTCGTAAGCGGTGACGGCATTTGCCACTTCCGATTGTAAGCATAGGTATAATTTAGGTACATTATTAATGGTGTTATTGCTAGTTCGCGATATAAATGAGTTGTTATTTGTGGATACATCTTCTCCTCATTCTGAGAGAACAGTTGGATCGAACAAAAGGTTCGTGATGATGAAGAGAAAATAATAAGAGCAAGCTGAGAACGATGAGCATCAGATGCTGTTTATTCAATGTCGATCACATTTATGATTCTGTTTAGAAAAGCATTCGATAATTCTCGAAATCGCAAGTCACGTGTCTTTAATTATTTTTAAGCCAAAGTTAATTTAGAATAATCCGCGAATACGGAGTGAGTATAATGGTGAATACTGTAAGGCAACAGCATCACAGTCTTTTCCGCATATGATACATGCGCATGCAAACAATATATAAAGTATTGTTACAATATATAAAGTATAAGGCACGTTAAATTCAGCTAAAATTTCGTTTTTATTTCTTCAATACACTAAATTAAATGATATTAAACTTTGATTGCATCGTTGGCCGAATAGTTGCAAGCGCGACTACCGATCGAGTTTTTTAACTTAGATTTTCTAGGAGTGGCTCGTAGTCCAGATATGTGACCGGTGAACAGCAATAAACTCACCACCTATTCCATAGTGGGTCGGACACGTAACTGGTAAAACGTGGGAGTGTACTACACTCCTAAGCCTAAGAAATTAAAGTCAACATTGCGAGCGCAGGGATGCGATTTCCACTCCGTGTTGCAAAGTGAAGAGACAAACGATGAAAAAATGATAAAAAACGAAGCACATTTTTTTGTCTGGCGATATAGAGGCACCGATTACGAACGTGACACTATCGCAAAGCGAGTGACATAATCGCGCGTTGAACTTCGGCGCATGTAATGTTTAAAAATGTTGCATTGGTAAAATTTATAAAAAAAGTAATATCACGCCTGTAATCCCCGAAAAGGTAGGCAGAGGAAAGTAGAACACTCCCACATTCCAAATTTATCATATTCAATATACTGTAGTACAATGTTAATATAATAAGCCCATGATTATATGAGTATTATTATCATGCATTTTGTCTATATTCAAAATTGGCTCATTAGAATACTTTTTGTATGTCAAAATGAAACTACCACCGCTTTGGATGCCTCGCTATGGAGAAGAAGCGGCGAAAGAAATTCTATGTCTTTACCATTCAGCTGTCTATAAAAGAGAAGCGTATTTAATGATTTAAAATATATTTCAAAGAAACTTTATACCAATCATTAAGTACCACTATAAAATATAGCTAATAGATCAATTCTCAAAAGTAAACGAAACTTTAAAGTGTGGCGGACAATAATGGCCTCAGCTTGTCCAACTTTCCAAAGATAATAATGTTGATGATGATGAAACAACAACATTCGCTGGCGAAATCACCTTAATTTACGCATTTATGACGAAAAAATCACAACGCTGAAAAATATACGTCTTTTTTAAGTTTAAATATAACACCACGGTTGTATAATAAGAGAAAAATAACATTTGAGGGCATCGCTCCACGTTAAAACAACACGTGTAAAAGGCGGGAAAGTGGTGGCGGAGCTCATATTATAACGTGCTCCGATTTACATAAGCCACTTACCGCATCCCTGTTGAGGGAAAAAATGTTATACTGTCACGGATACTTTCAGGCTTGGTCGACAGATATGCGAAACAAAGTATTTATATTAAATAGGTAGTAGAAAAGATTGGAAAAATATATCGGTGGGTACAAATGATAAAATGAATAAACAAAACAAGAGAAGATAAAAAAGTACAGTATGTATATTGGTGGATGAAAAGATCAAATTCCCGTATGTGATGAACGTGTAGATGAATTGTTTATAGTTTCTTCTTTTTTAATAGAGGTAGCAAACGAAGATGCATTTATTTGACAGCAAGAAAACAATGCAGTCTACGGACTAAGTTAGAACAACTATGTTCAAACATTATATTCACTTTCACAATAAGTGCAGCTTTTTCCAAATGCAACGAAATATACAAAAATCACTACTGCAATTACTTTTGACAGATATCAATATACGATGCGTGATCTGCCACTTGAACAGACGTGTCTTCGACACAATTTGATTACTTCAAAACTATTAATACATTTCAAGTAGAAGTATGCAAGATTTATAGATCTGCTATCAATGTTCTTCAATTTATCGTCACCATTACGGTAGGTGAGTTACGCAAACCGAACAGATGATGCGGGCTCTCGAGGGACAATGAATGAATTAAACGCTCAGTGGGGTGGCGAAGTGCTCCTATCGCGCAGAAATTTTACGGCAAAATTTATGCGTGTTTCGTTGATTTCTCTCAATAAACGGTAACGGCTGTAATTTAACGATACACCGCTACCCGTCTCGATTAAGTACATCGTTCGTTCTTGTAGACACTTGTGCTCTTTGTTGTCGTTCCAAATTAACGTAGTTTCAAATTAATGTAGCGTAGGTTAATGATACAACAATATTTGCAATGCCTATAAAATACTATTTTCGTGTACGTATCTAAGAACACATGCGAACAATATAATTATGCGAAGATGAGGTGAATTGGTTCTAACAAGAAAGGTTACAATAATATTATGAAATCTCAAAAATTTTTTTTTATAAGATCTACAAAAAAGAGTGAACAAAAGTCTAACAAAGAATTCCAGTGTTAATAGTGTACATGACACATTACATCACTTAGCGTCATGACGCGTCAGTAACCAATGACCACGCGATAGGACATTAATTAAAACTAATTAGTTTATTCATGACGCTAACGCTAGCCGCACTACATTGAACAGTAAACAATATCAAGTATTTGTACCTAAGTATATTTGAGATTAAATATCACATGATATTACCGTAGAAGAAAACGTAGCGAGAAATGCGCATTTTACAGCTCTTCGAGGTCTATGAAATCTGTAATGCCGTACGTGGGAAGCGTGGTAGACTGAATCCCCAAATTTTATATTCGATATAAGAATGACACAGACAAAGTGGTCCATATTGCCACATATGTAAGAAAATATTTTTAGAACCATAAAAAGTTCCATATAAAATTAATGAAATATGAAAATAATGAGGTAGGCTATAGAATCACCCCATAGCAGGGCGTAGGGGTAGCTGGTGAAAGGTGGGAGTGTACTACTCTACTCTGCCTACCACTTTGGGGATTACACGCGTGACGTTACGTTTATAATGGGGTATCAATGACTACCAAGAACTAATGATCAAACTGAACATAAAAACTGTCGACCTGTTTAATAAACAATGAATTGTACTTCATGCATACTAAAGTCGCATTGTAAAGAGCTATAAAATTATGCAATATTGAAATTACTTAGAATAGACAGATAAATAGAAAAAATAGTAATTCTTGAATGGGTATGTCCGCGAAATTGATTGACACAAAATATATAGCTAACCTCATGAGATTATAAGCGAAAAGAACTTTTGAAAGATCAATGCCCAGCAGTGGATTAAACAAATTGATGATGATGCCGATGCTGACGATTATTATGATGAAAACAAATCTGTTTTTAAATTGTACCAAGAGAAAGCAGTTAGTTCAACTTTTTACTAGCGGTCGCATAATAATTTAACTAGAACAAGAAATATAATAACATATGACATGGCCATTGAATTTACGAACTATGCATTTCGCAATAAAATATTTGAAATAGTCACTAGAGAAGTCTGGTTTGCGCCGAACTCCTCGGGCGATATAACAATTGAGAGTCGTCGTAAAATTGGCCGCTTGTTATCTGCGCCTTCTGTCGACCACGCGATATTCTCGACGGACGCCTTACAGCGCACGGACAGTTGAGACAAGATATTCTCCCGTTTGTGAAATGTTGAGCGATTGTTAAAATTTACTGCGATGACTACTTTAACGTTTAAAGGCAAAGTAACAACAATGTTTTCTTCAAATTTATTTCGAGCACTTAATTTGCACATTTATGAAACAAATGCCGAATGTCTTGGTTTCACTGTGAGCGTTCACTGTGTTAACACTGGGGTCTCTTAAATCTATGTGTTTATTTTCGAAGACGTTTACTCTACATACGAATGAGATGCTGGAGATTGAGGAGCACAAGGGTACAATAATAATGTCAATACGGAAGCTATACGCGACGTAGACTGCATTAATCTCTCGATGACGGATCAACTGAAGAAAAATTTGCCTAACGTCTGGTGTCGAGCACTCTTTGAAATAAGTATCGTATTCGAGTGAAATGAATTTAAACCACCATATCCAACTAAATATGTACCATATCCAACTAAATATGACTTATCATATGATATTTAATAAATACAGACCCGTTTATAAAATAAATTTCGTTTGCCGGTAATAGTGACTGCATTATAGGAGTTAGGGCGACGAACAGACGAACAGCCATTTCAATATAATTTGGACTGAAAAGTAACACCGGTATCATCACCTACTGCAGTCCACTGCTGCTTCCCTTGAGGCGTGACACCCACAATCCCTACGCTGGGCATGCGAGTTAGAGATCGCAGATCACAGTTTCTCGCACCGCCTACGACGCTGCTGATATGCAAAAAGCACAATTCGGTAATAACGGTAATGTACTTTGAGTGGACCCGGTTGTTTGTAGATCGTCATCCCCACCTAGCCGGAGGGCTCCCACGTTAACCGAGTCGCAGTTCACCACCCATTCATTATTTCAACTCGATTATTCCAGCGGTTATCGGTTGTTTGGCTGATATGGCATGCACTCTGCAAAGGTTGTATACTATTCTGTACAGTATTGCTGACAATATTATGAAAATAGATAATGTAAAATCACTCTTGTAATAATGTAAAAGGTAGGCGGCAGATGAGTGTAGTACACTCTCACGTTTCACCAGTTGCGTTTGAGTCTCACCATTGAGTATCGACAATGAATAGTTCCAGTTACATGTAATATTTAAGAAGTTTCCAATTGAAAACAAGCTGCGCTGTTGTAACACCATCTTAGTTTTTTTGCATTTCCATGTATGTGTTACGTACGAACAAAAAATAAACAATAATAAAAATGGTTTACTTCCTTCACAAAGTATGTTAACAAAATTCACATTTGGAAATCTATCACGTATTGCTGCGGCATTATTCAAAATCGTCTCTATGCATTAAACGCCAGGTCAAAGAATGAAAATTAATGTCCACCACAGTTTCGTTTAGCACAGTTTGCGTGTTATGTTGTTGCATCAGACATCCACTTACGTGTTGACCAACGACTATCGAGCACGGGGGAGGAGAATATTAATATTAAACAGTTACAACGACGTTACTCGGCTGCTATGGCTTCTATTTACATGCTTGTAACCTGTTCCTCTATTTTTAACTTGCAATACACAAAGAGAGATTATACAACTGTCTATGTGTAGCATTCTAGCTCTCAAACAAATATGTATAGGTACTAACTGAACTACCTACTACTACTTAGACTTAACTACTACTTAGAAAATGTCCAACCATAGACTTGAAAAAGGCTGATGGTTAAATGGATAGATTACTGAATATCTAAAATATTTCAAATTTTGTAGAGCCGGTAGATTGTCAATAGTATTATATTAAAAGTACTTACAATATATATTTTTCAATCAATGTAATTAACATTCGGTATAATAAAATTGTTTTTTTTGTATGTATGATTTTTTGTAATAAAAAAAATAATTACCTAGTTTCAAGAAATTGCATTCAAACGAAAAGAAAGAAACATAGACTCAATCCTGATAGAAATAACGGAGATAAATAAGCATAGACACAAACGTGACAGAAATAATGTCAAACAAAAGCATAATCAACAAACAAACATAACATCACCGACCAATAAGACAGGTGAATAACTCGCGTAATTCACGACGCTTTAGATGCTTTTAATCATTTGTACGTTTCAAGAGAAATTTTGTCGAATAGAACGGGCGTACTTCAACTTCGTCACGAAACGTTTTGTGGATGAATTTGTCAAAAGGCGGTATTTGAATGCGGGGAGAGACCTCGCCGTGAAAACTCTACTGGATGAATTATGGACGCGACACGTACTTGTTCGACTGAAACAATAACTTTAGAAAACATAATATATAATTATAAATTTACATGTATATACAACAGTTTAGAAGATAACATAGAAAATGCGTACATTCGTAAAGAGTATTAAGAAATTTAATCAGTCTATCGCTAGCAACACATTACATGTGGGACATCGCGACTAATTGTTTACGAGTTACAGAAAGTTATTTATGAGTTGCAGGCCTCAAGTGCATATAGTTAATACTTTACCAGACAATAACCATCACACTATCTATGTGAACGGTCAAAATACCTCTCCCGCAGATAACGATCAGTCGCCGCAAAAGGCACCAATACTAATAATAAAGAACGTAACTATATTAAATTAACAACAGCTGGTCAATGTACTATTATAAGTTGGCGTGTACTTTCTGCTGTTATAAAAATCACATAAAATATACAATCGTGATTAAAAACAGAAATAAGCGTGACCAGTGTGGAAACGTGAACTCGGTACAGTAAAGAATGACTAACATATTATATTGAATTAGTCGCAATTAAGAATCTTTCAACTACGAACAGTTTAAGTAAGTGAACTAACAAGTCTAAGTAAGTGAGATTGAATTCATATTAACGCTATACGTAGGTACATATATTATACTATAGAACGGCGGTTGTAGATGAATAAATCTTTACGCCCATCTGGGTGGTCCGCTTGCTTATTTGCCACTCGAAGCGACAAGAAAACACCGAAAACTACACCCCGTAACGTGTCGAATATCTTCAAGGTGTACGCTTTACAGAGCAAAGCAAATACAGTTAGGAATTTCACGTATGTTAGTTTTTTTATGTGAGATCGTACCGCTTAGAAGGGGTTACACTTGATTTGAATAAACCTATCGAACGAGGAATGTGAATAATGCCGGATCCGTGCCACTGGGCACGTATTATATTCAGCCTTTCAAATATTACAAAGGAGGAAATAGCCCCGGCCGCCTGTGATAGTCCCCATCCCGTTAGCGTTTTCTTTATAAATAACATTATGTTGTCACCTAACGAAATGAATAACTTTTTGTAACATATAAAAGAACCTTGGAAAATGCTATTTAAAACAACTCAATAAAAAAAATCGTGAGCGATCACTGAACTGACATAAACGTAGAAACAAGGTATGTTATTGATTTAAAAAAAAAGTCTACCATTATATTGTTTCTCTTACTCATTGCTTTTATATTATTGCTTGTGCCTTAAACTTCCACCATTTGGCAAGAGACCCGTGTGTAAAAGCATTATTACGACCACCGTTGATGATGATGAGAATGGTTTTATAAAAGTATCATATTTAATTTTATCACAAAGCTAACATAAATAAAATTTATCTGGCCCGTTCCATTGATTCATATTTCCGTAAGATTGCTAAACTACAACAATGTTCCAACGAAGGGAGGCTGTAGAGTAATGAAAACTCTAAAACAAAACCGCTTTGGAACGAAGATGAAACAAAAGCTAAATGATTGCGTAACAGTTAATTAAGGTTGCTATACAGTACATATAAAATAATGGTTGATTTCAATTTAGACACAAAAGGAATAGTAAATCATAAGATTTTTAACGCAATTAATCTAGTGGCCGTTTTAAAGCAACAATTTGTACGTGGATCGAAACCGATATAGGCACCAATTCAGAATATTTTATTAACTCATATATTCCATGGAACCGACCGACATAACGTTGTATGTATTTACATAATCGTAAAATGTTCTATTTTTAAGACATCGCATATTCTGCTTGTCGGTACCATATTCCAATAACGTTATATTATTATGATTGAAACGAAAAAATTCTTTAAGCGGCTTATTATTATTTTAAGCGACAAGATTTAGACTGATAATCCCTGTCCATGGAATAATTAATCGTACAATTTCAAACTCAATAGAACCAACAAACAAATTCTCAGCGGTCTAACAATATCACGGCTCCCGTCGAGAAACTGCATACCCATCTGAATTTATTAGATTTTCGTAATACATTATTAAAGACCTATTCTTAGTGTGTTGTTTTGGTACGTTTTTATAACCGATATTTTCAGTAAAGGTGACACGCGCCTGACATTGCGCGGGGCTCCTAAACGTTAGTGGAATTATTAGTACAACTGAAATGTCCGTTCGCTTCGAGTGGAGTATTTGTCTAGTGTCGTGTCTGTTTGACAATAGGTGCGAGGCCTGGAACAATTTAGTATTTCGGAGTAGTCCGATTTCGTCAGCGGCCCAATGTTACGGATGCGAGGGAAGCGCTCCATTTCCTGCCACTTTGTAGTTCAACCGCGCGAAAAGACAACTCCTTTATTTGCAAATGAAAAGCAATTTGGATATAAATCTCTCCGAACCAACGATGTCACATTCCTTTGCGTTACAAGTAAACTCCTCCACTGGATGAATTATACATAATTGAGTGAACAATTTGATGTATGTAAACAAGTTTGCCCTTATCAAGGTTTTCCTTCGTATAGAGGAGCATAATTATTTTCGCCACACGAAATTCAAAGCGGAAACATTAATTTCAGCGCACAACGATGTGATGACGGCGGTAAAATTAAAAAATAAGGGCCGAAATATTATATAATTAAAGCTAATAATTAGAATAGCAAACGAATGGAAAGTTCTCGAAACGCCATTGAAAAGTATGCGACAACAGATGAATCAGATAGTATCTATTTGTGTGCGCCCATTTATTCGGGCAATACTGCGTTCAAGTTCAAGGCAACCACGAATATTTACGAGCGACGCGTGACCGTTGCGAAGTGTGAAAAAAAACATATAAAAGAAGATAAATTGACTATAATGATCTTCGTCTAGTTATTTAATAGGGGATTTCGATCAAGAAACGATGAATATAGAATATGATACAGACAAAAATATCAATAGTAGAATGTTATAATGATGAAAAGATGAATATGAAATTAGTAATGCTATCTAATTTTAAAGAAAGCTTATCCCTTAGTCCGGTTAAAAGAGGTTCACTATAAATCACTCTTAAGCGCACAATAGCATTCCCGGTGTCATAGATGCTAATCAGACAGACTCAGACAAGATAAATAAATTCATCATTCTGATAGTACATGTACTTGCTACTGCTATTCTATTTCTTTTACTACCTCGTTTACCGTAGCGCTGCTATACTGTACTGGTGTCCAACAAGTCTTATTTATTCTCAATAGCGACGACAAGGGAAGTGCTTCCACGCGTTTACAAATCCGTTTTGTTAGTTGCATTCATATATATTTAGTACAGGTGTAGGCAGAATGTGAAGATTTCTATCAGTCACGGCCCTGATCAATTGTCAGACGTGCGTGTGTGCGTGTGAATTATGGTAATATTAAATATATATGCAATGAAAGTATTCTTTGAAGTGTTTTTTCAATATAAAACACTGTAAATAATTCCAAAAACAAATCATTAGAAAGAATTATGATGTACATCGCTCACGTCGACACTTTCAAGTGATACAAATTGTCATTGACATCATACAGGTCGTGAGCATTCCGCCCTTAATTGTTTGGTTCATGTAATATAATAACGTAGCTATTATTAAACCGTATGCGTTGTTGTATATACTTGTCACAAAACTTGGGACCAGAATACGAGCTACGGTATCTCCTGCCTGTCGTTAGAGGCGACTAAAAGGAGGCTGCCGGGGTTGCGAGCGACCAGAGTGGAAGCTCGAACCACTGAGTCAGCGGTCCCGGGAAGGACGACGGTACATGTGGCCACGTCCTGTCGGGAAAACTGGTGGGCGTGGGATGAGACATAATGCCTCTTCCAGAAGAAGAGCCCGCAGGAGCGCCGCGCTACGAGGGCACCGATGCATTCTGCATGAGATCCCGGAGTCCTGCTATTAACGCTGAGGATGGCCACCGAGGGGTTTTTAATGCGGTAAAAGTCCCACATAACCCGGTATCTCTCCCAGTGTACTGGGTACCTTTTGCAGGTTGCCCCCCGTAAATAAAAGTACAGCTACCGACAATAAATAATTAATTAGTCTGAAACTAAAATATTTATTTACCTAATCTAAATTTATCATCACCTACGAGACAAGAATTAAAAAAATATTGGCAACTTGACCGGAGTCTCGAAATAAATGTTGTCGTTATGACTCCATTTCGTTGACAATGTCGCCGAATATCTTGTTATCAGCACACCGCGCGTACGTGTTGCGATAATGATATTTATATTTTGGGCGTTCATTAATTTTTTTCTACTAACATAGCGTAAGGTTTTTATTTGTTTATGTTACTTACCCGAATTATTAGCGATTTCATTAGTATTAGTAACGATAGTTCGTTGATGTATAAAGAATGGTAAATGAAAAATGAGAAAATCGATGTACAATCAAAATATCGATGGACGGAGATGATTGTAAGGACAGATTTTGGGCACTCGGTGGTGTCTGCGTATCTCATAGTAGACCTGGCGTGAGTAAATAATACTAATTATTATAATAAATTCCTTAAGCTGTTAGCGCGTACCACCAAGCACGCGACGACCGCGATAGGGAGCGATGACGTATTCAAATTAAACCAGCCAATGTTGAGTTTGGCATTTGCGTGCGTAAAATCCTAATAAAACTAGAGGCACGATAGGCCCTTGTTGAGCTCTTGGAATTTGTTTACTCAGAGAGGAGGCGCGTCAATATTGTGGATACAACACCATCATTTCAAACACAACGATGGTTTTCATGATATTTAAGTGGAAATTTGCTTCCATAAATAATCACCGATTTTGCTTCTGCTTTTGATATGATTTCAATATTCCTACCACCCTGATGTCATTGTGTTATTAAATGTGGATATCTATTAAAATCTGAAGTTTTCTCTATTTCATTAATCTCCACTAATTCTTACATATTAGTATTTCTACTACCAGCGTTATTTAAATTAACTTGGAGTCATGTTTTCTATGTAATCTTTCATGTCCTTGAGGTTTCACTCCACGAAAATTTTTGTCTATTTTTTGCTCAACGTCAATGGCTTTTATAAAATAAAACCTTGAAATTATATGTCGTTGCCAAGTGTTGTTTGTTTTCATTTAATTTGACGGAAGAATTTTACGTTTAGTTTCTGAAGCTGCGTGGCATGTTCGAGCACTCTTGTTCTGAAATGTTAAGTAATAGTGAAAAATTATTATGATACCATCCCTTCAGGTTCCTTTTGGGATGGACAGAAACCATCAAATGCCAACTACCACTATTGTCACAGACGCTTCTTCTAAATTCATTATTCTTTTTACACTTGTACTCCAGTTACTTAAGGCCTCTGACTCTTCCAGAAACCAAAAATAAAAACCGAAAAAAACGAAACTCAAGCTGTGTATGTTAGAAAAGATATAATATAAATGTAGTTACATCTTAGTGTTAAGACAAAGCGAAAAGTTGCTCATTTCAAACTCTTTCACAAGCGAAATACGAAACTACCCCACGCTATCTTTGTTCAGCTAGAAAAGAGCCTAATTAAGCCACATAGATGTAATGTGGCGGAAGGTACTTTGTAGGAATTCATTCGTACCAAACGTTATACACCGAAGACGGTTCCCTCGGTCGGTGGAAAAGTAGCCCAGCATTTTATAATTGGCAAATGGTAAATGTTTTCACAGGAATAGATTCATACCATACTATCACAGAAAAGCATAGTGACTCTAACTTGGTCGCCGATGTCGACACTATAAGAATACAAGTCTATTTAATATGTCGATGACAAAAAGGAGATTAAAAAATTGAATCGACTGTTTCGTTAGCCGTGTTGGTTGCAAACGCGACTGCCGATCGGCAGCTTATTGGTTCAATTTCCGGGTCGGGCACTATTGGATTGTTCTAATTTAGATTTTCTGAAAGTGGCTGGGATTCTGGAATTGTGCCCGTTGCATAAGAATAGGCTTACCATCTAATTTATAGTGAGACGTGAACGTAATTAGTGAAACGTGGGAGTGCACTACATTCCTCCGCCTACCTTTTCGGACATTACATGTTACGTAATCGTAAACAAAGGAAAGAGAAAAGAATGTACAACATTTACTTATTCTAACAGACACTATATCGTTTGAATATAAGTAATAATATTTTTATCCAGTACATACAATGTCCCTTTCATCTTTGCACTTGCAAAGTTTGCCAAATACCTGTGCCGGTACTTTGATGAACTGTGACTGTGACAGAGTTCGGATCGGTTTTGATGAGTTCGGTTATTTTGAAATGAGTTATATCGTGGCATTGTGAATAACCGCCCTCAGCAATAACGCCGAGTACGCTATCGTGTCACATTATACGCTACATTTCATGTATGTAACTGGGTACTCGAGTTACGAACACAAAACCGCATAATGGCACAGATCTAAGTTTATTTTAAGATCTACCCACGTGGTTTAATATGACTACACGTTCATAATGGCTCAATATAAGCTATAGTGTGTGAAGATTTGACTGGAAATCTGAATGGCTCGTTTGTCCAATAGTCAATGACCTGACTGCTGAGTCAGGGTTCGTGAGTTCTATTCCCACCGACGACTTCCCAGTGACGAGCACTAGTATTTATCGCGTCTCATTTGCAAAACAGGACCTATATGAGTAAATATTTATAAGTATACAGGTAATTTATCAACTGACTGGTTACTATAACATAAAATAGTTTGTTTCCTGCTTTCGGATTAGACGGCCTTGTGTAGAGTATTTCCTAGAATTTCATTCCACTATATCCACATGCATGTAATGAATACGTAAAAAATAGTGTATAAAAAAATGTAAAAAAAAACTAAAATAGTGTATTTCCAAATTGGAAAGGTCAAAACTAAAGTAGTACATCTTCATTCGTGTTTTGGTTTGAGAATTTGAAGAAGATTGGATTGAGAATTTGAACGCGACACTCGGACGGTCCAATGTAAACCTCCCAACTTAGCGTTAAACACGCCTACCGTTTCTTATAAGGAATTGAAAATTACGTAACTTTGCTGGTTTTTGCATTGCTTTGTAGTCTCAGCTAAACCTTGACCCGATTGTATAAGAACTAGACAGTTTTTCGCGTTGTTCGTTTTTGTTTGGATGTGAATTATTATCAAAACGCATCAGCGTGAAGCCGCAACGAATCAATTCAATCGCGCCCTGAGACAAACTATCTAGTCAGTTACTATAAAGTAACGTTATATTTGAGAGATTCTGTTATTCACTAAGTTGACCACTTAGTAAAAGAACAAACGAAATATGCGGAGCTGACTGGCGACCTTCACCAGTTTGAGAGGCTTCACAAGAATAGAAGAAAATCTCTTTATATTACAATTTCTTTAAGCTTTTATAATTTCTTTTTATTATTACATACATATAACATGTCAAAATGTCAACATTTGTAATATCGCGAAAATATATGCAGTATTCAAAAATTAATTTCATTATTTCTCATAGAAACGCTTTATTTTAAGAATCGAAAGAGCAAAATACCTGGTATTCAAAAATAGTATTTTTATTTACGTTAAGAGCGGGGCCACCGGCGTAGGGCAATAGCATTTATTTATAAAAGTATTTACGACAGGCGAGCACATAATTCAGTTACCGTGGAAGGTACGTGTCGGCGTTTCTCAAGTTTTAACAGGATCGCCGGAGTCCTGCAGAGTCCTCAATAATCTCGTTCCGCTAGATAATCTCATTGGACACATAATCCCAACAGCTTCACTGCACAATAAGTAAGGTACATTTTAAAGAATTTATTATAATAAATTGATTTGTACAAGCGCGTGCTTTGTGCGTACGGATATTTACAATTCTGTTCTCTCTGCCTCCCTTGAAAGATCTGGCGTGAAGATATAACAATAATATGGAAATTTAAAATCTTGCAATAATTTTTTATATGCTATGTGGGAAATATATATGCAAATCCGCATTGACTAAGAAGCGAGCGTTTGCTACAAACCCAATATGAGTTCTAAGTTTGTAATAAATCCGTTAAGTTAATAAATGTTTCTTAGAACGTGCGTTATCAAACACGACATGTGTATGTGTAAAAACTGTGAGTGTTTAATATATTGTAGTAAAAATAAATGAAATCGGAATTGTATAAAACGCGAACGGCACAGTAAATACCAACGAATTGTATGCAATCCGATAATCTCGCATAGTGTCAACGTGGCCGCTTTACACCGATGACCCAGATGTCTCCACTACATTATATACGTAAATCGACATTAACAAATGCAATACACTTATTAAATTCACATTGCACAAATTTTATAAACAGAAATGTTACGATTAAGAATTTAACGCCGAGATATTTATGGGGCTGAGATCGTGAGGAATTTTATTACATAAAGACCTACTTATATAATAGTTCGGATACTGGGTGATGGAGTAGTCCAAAGTCCATGAAAAAGGCGTGCGTGAATGAGTGTGGGAGAAGAACCTTAGGTCTACCTGTGTTTGGACTGGGTGTTACATAAATACATAATAATAATAATAATAAATAATTAATACATTTCTTATCTTTTATATAATTTTACTTAAACACCTAACATACAACAAAATAACAAAGTGTTCCTCCGCTCACACGAATACGTTACAAAAACCTTTCAAATTGAGCTTATTTGATAAGGGTAGTTCGGGGAATTCGAAGATTGGAGAATTCCGAGATCGGCAGTTGACGGATTTGTTTTATTATCTTCGCACACCCCAATTTCTTGTCAGTAAGCCGTGTAACATGTGGAAAGCGCCTAACGCATTATATACAACGAATGTTGGGAATATGTTGGACAAACCCCGGATCTCTTACATCCGGTTGCAGATTGGATATCTATTTAAAACAAATCCTATACAAATATTAGTTGTAAGTAAAATGCGTATGTTAGTTCACTGCCTCGTTGGCCGAGTAGTTACAAGGGCGACTGCTGATCGAGAGGTTCTGGGTTCAAATCCCGGGACGGTGTAACTAGTGGGTTTTTCTTAGATTTTCCAGTAGTGGCGCGGAGTCTGGCCATGTGCTCAGTATTTAGCAATAGACTCACCATCTATTCCATAGTGGGACGTAATTGTCACAGGTGAAACGTGGAAGTGTACTATACTCCTGTTCCTTACAGGCGTGATATTACGAATTATAAACAAACAAATATCACAGTTTTGTTTCTTTGCAATTAGCGAAGAATTTTGAGTCTAAAACGTAAAATCACACCTGTAATCCGCGGTTAGGTAGACAGACGAGTATATTACACTCTCATATTTCACCAGTTACGTTTACGTCCCACTATGGAATAAGGGGTGGAAGCCTGTTGTATCGAATCTGTTACATCACGTCATTTCAATTTATCCAGCCATGGATATGAATGCACTCAAAACTGATTTCTTTTCTAGCCAAGGCGAGGCTTTGATAAGTGACGCCATTTGATGATAATGACATGGAATGGAAAAAGTTATTGGTACCTAGAAGTCGCGAGCTTATCTGTAGCTGAACGTATTAAATGGCGGTGTAGATCGGATTCTGACGTCACATCGTCAACAACAATAAGGCATGGAGTTACAGATCGATTTTCTTGTATTGTTTTGAGAGTGATTTAACTGAGAATAACTTAATGAATATCTCCGGGCATCTCCACATGTGGCCGGCTGATCCGTGAGTAGGTAGATTATGGTAACCATTAGACGGCTGATAATACACTTGAACATAATACTCAAATAAATAATTGTACTTGAGCAAAAGATGACAAAACAAATACTTGTGTCCATCAAACAACCACTGATTCTGGGTGGACATCGGGCCAGCAACCAATCCAGAACATATACAACCAATGAAGCTCACCAGGGAGGTGTTCCTTAACTATGAAATACTTATGCACAAACTTACGAACTTCAAAATTAATTTCTCGAGGTGGGTCTCGTATACAACAATGTAGACCGTGAGTATCCAACTTCGGGAGTTGGACGGCCGCGGCCCCGGCCGGCGGGAGCTTTGTGAAAGCGTGTAAAGTATGCATGAGATGGTGGTTAAATTAAAAACGTTGATAATTTACTTTCGCCTCGTTGCCTCGTTCGTCGTATTGGTTGCCAGAGCGAGTGCCGATCGAGAAGTTCTCAGTTCGATTCCCGGGTCGGGAACTACAATTTTTTTTTATATAGATTTTCTAGATTGAAGTCTGGTATGTGTCCAGTGTATGGCAATAGACTCACCACCTCTATTGAATAGTGGGACATAAATGTAACTGGTGAAACGTGGGAGTCTTGTCCGATAATGATAATGTATGTTACTTTATTCACAATCAATTTTGAAAATACAATGAGTAAGAAATATAGTAGAAATATAATTATGGAAGAAGTCGTATAACAAAAAGGTAATCAAATCAATTCACTTGATAATATCGAAAAATATTTGAAGGTTGTTAAAAAAAATCAAAGCTACATTATCCGTTTGCACGATTAAAAATAGGAACGCGAAATGTATTCTCAAATACTAGGGCGCTATGGAGAGGCTAAGTGTGCGTCCTGAGTGAAGGCGCACTGCGCAGGCGGAATGAACGGCGCATTAAACAAATGTATGACATGTTTGAACGTGTCCGGAGTGCGGGCGGGCGCGCACACCGCACGGCGCATTCTACTGGCGGATGCGCTTAACAATACGCGCATGTTGATTTTTACTGGCGGATAGTGATGTGAAATGGCCCAAATTAATTTTATCGAAGACTTTCTTGCTAAAGATTTTATCACAGCAGTGATGGAAAAGCCATTCCTT
>DWFO01000763.1:0-18444 GCA_018246595.1 Mimoniades nurscia nurscia
GTGGGAATGTTCTACATTCCTCTGCCTACCTCTTCGGGGATTACAGGCGTGAAGTTACTTTTTTTTACGTTTACATCCCACTATGTACGACGGCTATTATGATAAAACTGATATTATAATCAAAAGTATTCACAAGGAAGTAACATTTAATTCGATTCCCAAGACTTATATCAGATCTTTAGATAAAGTCGATATCCGGCTTTTTATCACTATCCTAATTTTCATTTAAATTCTGTAACAATATTAAATGTTTTTCTTGATTGTGTAAAACTGTACTCTGTGGAAACTTACATTTTCATTATTGGAATCTGTCATAGCCACAATCGCCATGCTCAAGTTGACCCTCATCGAAAAACAAATGACCAACGCCAGGAACAGCATCAACACCTGGACATGGCGAATGCCCAGGACTCTCCCTGTAATGAAAAAATACATTTTTTTAGATTTTAAATAAATCGTTTTCATATAGATCTAGTCCCTAAAATAAGTTCAAGGATTATTTTATATACATCGGCTTGAACCTTGAAATAATAAACAAATAATGTAAGAAAATATTAATATGTCAGAATCATTAAAAATAAATTTTAAATACATTCCTATGACTAATATCGCGGTAATTTGAAAGTATCGATCCTACAGGATTAATAAAATTTGCATGTTCAATACTATCTCGGGCAGAACTCATTTGCATAGATAACGAATAAATTATGAATGTTGAATCGAATTCTAATAGCGCGCGATGTAATAGTCTTGGAATTAGTTATTTAAAATATTCATGTAACAAATATACACGAATAGTGTTGTGTCATAAAATATACATAAAAATAATATTCTTGCACGTCGGAATTACCAAAACACTTAATGTGTAACAACGCAAGTTTGGCTTACATTTTGATAATTATGTTTGCTAACTCGCATGTAACATTAGACTTAATTTTAAAATTAAAAGTTAACTGGGATGTAATAAGGGTTACAAGGCTACAACTACAAGCGACCACAAGTGTGACTACAGCTCTTATCCAATACCAATCTAGATCATGATATAAAACTCGCCCGCTATTGTTTTTGTTTACCAAATAATTTATTTTTAATTTTTTTAATTTTTTTTGTCATATACAACATAATAGATAACACACGCTGGTGTACAACGGACACGTAGAAAAAGAAATTTTTCAATAACCACTTACTGTCAAGTTGAATGTCGCTTCGCTGTTTCCTCTAAAAATTTTAGTTCATCATCAACCTCTGATTTGTTCAACGCTTGGACAAACTTCATCCTCCAAATAAAATGTCTTAACGCAACAACATATTGTAGGGTTGTATCCAATAAAACTAGATGTCTTCTAACACACGTATATTTTACTCCACTTATAAACTCTTTTACATTCACTTACTATTAATCATAATGTAGCAAAAGCAAAGGTGAATATGACCGGACACTTTGGAGGCTGTCGCCCGAATGTCCAGACCTGGCGAGTGTCTTCTTAGCTCTCTTTTCTACCCTCAAAATATCAAATAAATGACATACCTCACAAAAGTTAACTCATCGCAACTTATTTTAATAAAAACTAAACGGAAAATGAAGGGAACTTTACAGGTACAATGTCAAATTCGAAAAACTTAAAATCAATGTGAAAATAAATGCAGTCTGTTAGCGATATTCACGCGTTTTATTACACTTCCACAACTTAATAAGTATATTTTTGTTTATAGATAAATGTAGAAAGGCACGAAAACCTCACAGTCATTAAATGATTCTGGAATAGCGATGAAGTGTAGCCTTACGGGGTCACTATATGCATCACTACATGTATACTGCAGCATGTGCACAAGGACAGTAACTACAATTTTATCAAACGCAACCGGACCCATAGGTTTGAAACTGAAACGTATGGAATGTAAAGAAAGCGGGCGACCGGAGTAGTCCATTATACCTCCCGTGAATCCCGAGTACAATTACAGTTAGTTCAGCGAAATCCCTTTGGATGTTTTCAATAAGTCGAGTCCAGCTGAAACGTTCTTTTGCGTTACAATAGCCCGCGCTCCGTTGCTGCTCCCGGCCGCTCCCGGCCGCTCCCCGGGGATGCGAAGGGTGAGGGCATTGTAGAAAACAGTCACACGTACCTATTATTTGTGTGATTTCCACTATATTGCCGCGAAACACAACGGCTTTTATTAATGATGATAGTAAGTTTCAGATGTTCATATTAATAAATAAATTCATATGTGATTCTATATTCATCACTTTCTTCATTCACACAAAACACACAAAAGTTTGAAGACTTGTTCCCATCCCATCTGCATCTAAACTCATTGGTCAGGCCACGCCTTGGTCTCTGTCGCCACCTTCAACGTTCGCGTTGTGTCTTTGTTTTGTCAGTATGTCGTTATTTATTGCACTGTTTATCAAAATTGCTCGTAGCTCCTTCAACAAGATGAAACGTGTTCTGTGCAATCAAAAATTCAAACTTTCCTCATGCATTAGAATGCTCCGTTGTTACATCTGGCCCATACTTCTTATACGGATGTGAAGATTGGACGATCAAAGAACATCTGAGGAAACGTGTAGAAGCTTTAGAAATATGGACATATAGGATACATCGTATTAGATGGACTCAGAGTGTAACCAATGAATAGGTTCTCTGACAGGTGAACCAAAAACGAGAGCTTTTGCAGACCGTCAAACAGAGTAAAGTTGCCTTCTTAGGACATATTATGAGACACGACAGACACGAGTTGCTACAACTGATTACGATGGGCAAAGTCGCTGGTAAACGAAGGGTGGGTCGGAGAAAAACTCCGGGCTACGAAACATTAAAGAGTGTATAGGAATAGCGAATGCTGCCGAACTGTTCCATCTTGCACAAAACCGAGGGAAGTTTGCGTAATGGCAGCCAACCTCCGTAAGTCAGAGAAGCACTGTAAGAAGAACAATTGCACTGGTAATGAAACATGATATATTTAAATTATAATAATGTGCGATAAAATGTATTTTGATCGACTTCATTGATTAATACACCATAGCTGTTCTTTTGCGCAACACTGAAATTGCTTTTAATTCTAATGTACCTATTTGTATCAACTCCAAGACGAAAATAGAGCGACGAACCGAAGTGGTCCATGATGTAGAGTACGAGACGGAACTACGATCACGGTTAGCAGAATCCCTTTAGATTAGTTCAAATGTTTTCAATAAAGCGAGTCCAGTTGAAACGTTCGTTTGCGTTTGAATGGCGCGCGCTCGACGGCCGCGCCGCCCGCTCCCCGGGGCGGAGTGGGGCCGAGCGTCGTAGAACCCGGGGCAAGTTCTCCAGGGATACAATTTGCGTCGTTTTTATTACACCGTCACGTGGTGTGAAGTGTTTTATTTATTGTAAATCTACAAGAGACCTATGTACGTCCCCGTATACATTATTCAGTTTCTTAGTACCTACTCAGGTTACTCGAGACGAATACGGAAGACTGGCATTCTTTGAGAGTAATAGAGGGCATGTATGTATTTATCGTCATTTGGTATAGACTTGCAACGTCACCACGTCGTGTTTAATAGCAATTATATAAATAGCTATACAGATACATTGACATACAGGTGATCAAAGAATTAGAGGTTAGTTTAAGTTATATATTTTTATTATCAGGTGCCAACTGAGTTAAGTTTTTAATGAAGGTATTTGTTACTTCTAGTCCCAACCCAGGAATGTACTTAAAATTGAGACTTGTCATGCGTAGAACATGCCTGATGAGGTGTTCAGAGTACTTCCAGGATACCAAGCAGCTCGCACGCCGAGCTGATCATAAGTTTCAAGTTCTTACATATTATAACAAGTTAAATTCAACCGTTACGTCCTGAGAATTCATTATTTTTTGTTAGTTAAAACCTATTTTATATTAGATTCGGAAATGACATACAAAACAAATTTGGACAGTCATGGTTTATCTACTAAGAAAGGGATGGTTCTCATCAAATTTTTAACTATATTTTATATCTATGGTATGGTGAAGATCGCAGTGTCTTCTTCCATTTCCTACGACTACACACCTAATTAGGCTAATTAAAACTTAATCTGAAGTTTATCTTACCTAAATCTATGTGAGGTATACTAACTTCAAATTAAATTAACCTTTAATTAGGCGCGCGGGGTCGCCACGACCCCAAGTGAACTTCAGTTTAGGTTATTTTTTTAGTGATTAATGCTGGCAAACCGAATTTTTTCCTAGCTTCTTACCTCTTTAGTCTCCACTCAACTCAGTGTCGTCCGCGTTGCGGAGGTCATTGCATTTGCTGCACGGAGGGGTTTGGGGTCGGATCGACCCCGCGCGACTAATCGTGTAGTTCAAATTTAGGTAAGTAAACATTTAAGTATTATGATTTTAAGCATTTTTTTTCATGGCATCTTCTCAATTTTTAAAATGTTACATATTTTTATCACCACCACCACCATATGTTTATCACCATTCTGTAGACAATTAGATTCATATGAAATAAAAAATTGTGTTTTTATGTTTTTGTTAGGTAAAAACACGCTATTACATTTTGCTATTTCTCAATGCTCATAAACTAGACTTTTTTAGTTTATCAAGTTTCTTAA
This sequence comes from Mimoniades nurscia nurscia, assembly GCA_018246595.1. NCBI lineage: Eukaryota > Metazoa > Arthropoda > Insecta > Lepidoptera > Hesperiidae > Mimoniades > Mimoniades nurscia. The sequence continues at coordinate 4,590 of DWFO01000763.1, forward strand.
ACAGTTATTTATCTTTCATAGAATTAATTCATCATGACCCAAAACATGCATAATCTTCGACCTGAACAAAATATATGCGATTCTTGAAGATGAAGAAGCTTACAATGAGACTGACGATGAATTAGGTTTAGGAGACAGATACATTTTTGGAGCCAGAGCATCAATCGAACTCAGAAATAAGTGATCTTGAAGAACCAACAACATCGACATACTCCCAAACACCGTCCGAACCATCTACGTATTTTATTGGTAAACAAAGAGTACTAAATGGAACAAATCTATTCCAAGCCAATGAGTAAGACAGAGATCTTATAATATTGTTACTCATTTGCTATTTGAAATATGTTACATATTAGCAACATAATTAGTAAAAACACATAAATTAGCTCGAACAATAGTTCCATCCCTGCCGCACTAGGCAAAAAAAGTGATTGTCAGAACCTGAAGTTGCGACTCTTTCATCATCTAATACTGGATTGCACTCAATAAAAAGAGGAATGTGCAACATCTCCAAGGTCCATAAAAAGGCGATAGGAAAACGACCCTAAAGTACAATAAGTGCAGCCAATTTGTGATAAATGTTGAATTAAATAATATTTACGAAAAACATTTTTTCTATTGTTATAAACATCGCCCAAAGATTCTTTTTTAATTTTTCTCAAAGTTTAATAAGTAATAAGTAAATTAAAAACAATTAAAGTTGATTATTAATTAAAAATGTTTCTTTTTTCATACCTATCAAGTTGGGGTAACTGCAGACCCCGCGCGACTAACAATGTTAGTAGGTATATTGGTGCGCCTAATTAAAGGTTAAATGGTCTTACATTATTTCGTTTCCATGAATAAATTTCTCTACTTGGCGTATTCAGCCAATAAATACTTGTACAATGACTGGACCAGACAAGTGTCTCTATATTTCTGTCAGATTTGTCTATTAAATTTTATTCCAGCTAAGCATTTCGCATGTTTTCGTGATACAAAAGATATGACTATTTTCTACGATCGAGAATTTAATGAGCAAATATTGTGGTATTGCACATTATTATTATACCGGCACGCCAGGTCTCTTAGGGGTTAGGCAGCGAACACCGACTGTCAAACATGTCCATCTTTCCCGATGTGCTTTTTTCAAATTCATCACAGTTTTCATATACTGACAAAGAAAATAAAATAGTAATTAAATTAATAAATTAAATTACCAATAACGGAATGCTGCTGCGCAAATGTTGTATTCATTACGTTAAAATCGACTAGCAATGTTTAAATGTAACGGAAATTAATCTAAATTTACGAGTATTTTACATAAAGAACCGTTCCGCCATAATTGAGTAACATTGTCTTCCTAATATTAATGTACCGTTTGAGATTACTATCAGCTTTTAATTAATTTTCTTTGATTAATGAACAGGTATTCGATATCTTTCATTACCTAACGATATTAAGTAATTACTCCGATATTAAATTTTACACATTTTACTAAGAAATATTGTTAGATAATAATATAAATTTTACTTAAACTCATTTTGTCTAATCTGTGATAGTTTTACCAGCAGCGCCCGCCTCCACCTCGATGCGAGCGGCGAGAGCTCATGCGCTGATCTTGGCATGTACCTATCTAGTGTGAACTACTAAGTAATTTTCGAGTCTTTCATCACTTACATACTGCATGGACTACACTCCACACTATTGTCCATGTATTTTCAGGTACAACTTGTATTAATAAGATTTATTTTCATACCGTTGACAATACCCACACAAACACACTACAAATAGTGCAGCTTGGATTTGGGCTGTCATAATTTTTTTATGAATTAATTTTTTTTAAATTGACATAAATTTTCAACTTGTAACCATAACAATAAGGTAGAATTTACTCTGTGCGCGAAATGTTCAAAAAGCCCACAACACTGACAGGTAATACTAATCCCTCTTCTCGTTTGTTTTGCGAACGGCGTACGAATTTTTTAATTAAAATGTATGGTAACGCAACTTCCGGTTCATGTTATATAAAAAATACGTTTTTTTTTTGCTGTGTTAAAGGAAACGATGAACCACGGCTACGTTTACATCACGCATGTTCACATTTACCTAATATCATTTTACAAATTTTTTTAAGTAATGCCCAATGACATTACATTTGTAAACTTCGAAAAGGTAGACAGAGGAGTGTGGTACACATCTACGTTTCACCAGTCACGTCTACATCCCACCATGGAATAGGAGGTGAGGAAATAATGGCAAGTCTTTATATTCTGTGGCAAAATATTTCGAAGTGAGTGTATAAACAGAGTGAGGAATATGGAAGAGGAATTCAAGTCTGTTAAGATCTATTTGGCCCTTGGTGCCCTCTCCCCCCCAACCTTCAGATACCTGGCTTCATGATGTAATTTAAGAATAACTTATTTTGTTGTATTTTTTTTTATAAGTTACCTGCTGCTAAATGTCGATTATTTTAAATATAACAAATAAATGAAGCCCATTTAAACCGTTTAAATAGTTTAAGTTAACGTTTTCACGTTTTACACTGTACGTCTTATGGAATAGAAATTGCGGTTTCAAAAATCCAATAGTGCCCGATCCGCGATTTGAACCCAAGACCTCCCGGTCGGCAGTCGCGCTTGCAGCCACTCGCCTATAGCACGTAATATGAAGTATGTATATCTCTAATTTGACGATAAATCAGAACAGCGGTGTATGGCAATAGGCTCATCACCTATTCCATAGTGGGACGTAAAGGTAACTGGTGAAACGTGGAAGGGTTCTACATTCCTCTGTCTACCTCTTCGGGGATTACAGGCGTGATGTTACTTTAAATGAGAACAGCGAAATTATATTATCATTGACACGATTACAGCTTAATGATAACATCTTTGAGTACTGCAAGCGATCAGAGACACGATTGGGTTTCCTAGAACATAACTAATTTCTGAAGGACGTTAAGCTTTTAGCACTTATGTAACACGATTTTATATAAAATACATTTCTGAGTCACATGCTAGTGGTTTTAATATATTTACGGAAATGAGCAACATTAATAATATCATAATGTTACGCTACGAGTAGGTCCCTTTATTGGGTAAGCAGAGATCATCGAGTGAGAGAGAGATAGAAAGCGAGAAAGAGACAAATATTTTTATATTCTTCTTTTAAGTACCGGACTTGCTTCTTCTGCATAAAATGCAACATACAATGTCAAATGTTCCGATGAACTGAACAGAGTAATGCTACCATTGCCTTCTTATCGTACTTTACATCAAAGAGGAAAGTTAAAAACGTATTAAGTAGAGTCTTGGCAATCCTCAGCGGTACGGTTTAATTAATAGAGTAACAGGTAATGTTTAGAGTTCTTGAAAATCACACGGAGCACTTTTTGTATTTAGCCTGACAAACCAGCGAAAGGACCACCTGATGGTAAATGGTCGCCATAGCATATTGACATACGCAACACTCGGGTAGTGTTCAATGCGCTGCCGGGTTTGAAGTATGGCTATTTTTGCACATTTTCTTGAAGATTCTCACACCATAGTGCCATCGAGAAGCCTCAGATGGAACATGGAAGGATTAGGTGCCTGCTCCAACTTCTTGTCATCAGCTGGGTTGACAACATTACGATACAATTATAAATTTTATCTTGTTCTATATCATAAAAAATACAGCAAGTTGAGAAGAGAATAGAGAGAAGAAGAGAAGAGAGAAGAAGAGAAGAGAGAAGAAGAGAAGAGAGAAGAAGAGAAGAGAGAAGAAGAGAAGGGAGAAGAAGAGAAGAGAGAAGAAGAGAAGAGAGAAGAAGAGAAGAGAGAAGAAAAGAAGAGATAATAAGAGAAGAGAAAATTTTATTTCCCCAAAAGGAGTACAAAGATATTTACAAAATTGATCATAGCCTCACAAATTGCCCAGCCGAGGTTTAAGAAACAGACGGTGTATTACGCGTAACTGTATATTATATAACGTAACTGTATATTAACGCGTAACTGTATATTAAATTTGCCAAAAGGCATTTTTCTCACAAAAGAATATTTTCTACATCCACAGTCAAAAAGCTTAACAGTTGCATTTCGTATTACGTTATCGCGCGTGAATTATTAATAACGCATCTTCACCCTTTTGTTTTTCATTTGTGTACTCGTACGTGTATATTAAATATTCATCTCAACATACGCACCAAAACTAACCAAATGGAAAGAATACAAGAAACCTGAATTTTAAATTGCTTCTTTTTATATCCAAAAGTAATAGGGACGAAATAAAACGAACAAAAGAGGGTAGAAACGCAGGAATGTTTAGAGAACGCTGGTATATTTTGCTTGTTTGTCATTTATTTTAGAGTTGACCGCATTTATCACATAAGCGAAGCATACAACAGCATCGTTTAGAAATCGCACTCGTGTTAATACCATAAGTGTTTAAAAAATAGTATAAAAATACTTGTAATCACCAATGAAATTAGAAATCTTTGTTCCAATTACGAGTATAATAAATTCGCCGCCATATTAAATTCGTGAAGTAATATTAACTTGTCTCAATTGTTTTAATTTGTAGTCCACTTCCAATAAATTAACGATCTGTAAGTAGATTAATTTGATGATAATGTGTATTCAACGTGAAAAATCTTATTTGAGAATCTCAATTTACTGGAATAAAAAGAGACGAGCGAAAATGTATTCTTTAGTTTTATTTTACTAAACATTGTTCCATACAAATACAAACAGATACCAAGAAGAGTAAGAGAAAGTTCCAATACCGGAGACTATTGTATATTTTCTGCATTCAAAAAGAATGATAATATAGTAAGCTACAACAACAAACAGTATACAACACGCCTGTATTTTAATAATGCTGAAGGGTTAGGCAGGAGAGGGTAGTCCTCAAACTTTTCACCTGTATATTTTGGTATTTTAGTTTGTTTGAGGTTTAGGGATTAGTATGAGTGGAAATAAAATTAAATTTATTTAACCACAATTTAAGATTATTAGCTTCAGTATGGCCTGGGATTCTGTCACTAATTCCACTGAGAGCTTAATATTTTGAAGACAATTGCTTCGATTTCTATCAAACAAGGCTAAGAACTATCTCAACAGAGAAGGCTTTCGATTTAAAAAATCGCACCTAAAGTGGTTCAGCCGTTTGGGGGCTATGATGCCACAAAAAACACAAATACTAATTATTATAAACTCGTAACATCCATTGTTTTTTTGCGTCGGGGTATTAAAAAGTGAGCAACGTACATAGTTTGACATTGTTCTTTATTACTACGAGTATTTCAATGCATCATTACCATCTTCGTACATTCTCCGCGTTAAGTTTTTACTATTAAATTTCATAAGAAACCAAACAAAAATAGATTGGAAACTGTGTGGATCGCTCATACCAAAATTTTATACGGTATATCAACGTGATCTTATACAACCACCTTATACACACAATTAAAGAATGCAATCCAACACTCAAAAGACGATCTTGCAAATCCGCAAGGTTGAGACCGTCAATCCCGCGGATCCGCAAGGTTTGCAAGATTTACAATATTTAAGAATTATTGTCCACAAAATTATTGTCTAAGTCTGTAAATGAATTTCCCTAGAAGAAAAAAATAGTATAAATAAATTTTGACCAGAAATGAATGACAAAAATCTAAATTATGTTATGTGAATTAAAATTTGAAAATGTGAATTGAAGTATAAAAAACATATTAATAGGAATAGGACACTTGCTTCTAAAATTGTTTTCGGAGTATGAATAAGGTGCTTAAAGTTTCATCTTTTACATTTGATCGTATTTTGCGGTACGTGTAGCCAGCGGTTGAAAGTGTGTGTTCAGATTCGACGCTCGAAGGCGGAACTGACTTAAAATAGTTGTACGTTGCTTTCAGATACTTCCCTCTGTTTCCTTCACATTCAAAATTAGTCATTTGCCGTTTCATTATAAGATTAAGTGTCGGCTGATGTGTATTTGAAGATACGTACTTCAATTTTGGGGATTCCCCTATTATCGTTAAGTCGTAGAAAAACAAAATCTTGTATATTTTACGGATCCCGCACGTGTTATCCCGCATTTGTAATCTCACTAATTTCATGCGACATCCCGCACTTGCAGGATTGCGGATCCACGGGATTGCATTCCCTACACACAACCTTATACAAACACTTCATGGCAAGTTTTTTCTGGAGGTATTAATTTTTCATGGAGCTAACTTGATCTCAGTAGGTACGATCTATCTTGTATAGACATAGTTAAATAAAATCTTCGTATGCCTTAAAAATATAGAATATAAAAAAATATAAAGCTATTATTCAACGTTGTATTATGTAAAAAAGTACAAAGAACTTATTTTATCTTTGAATACGTTTTTTGGACTCGTCCCTTTGATCTAAAAAAATCTAGCTATAAAACTGGTTAACGGGTACAGATGAAAGGTATATTTCTAAACGTTCGAAGACGTTCGAGGTTATATCTTATAAAGCCACAGTACCCTACTTGAGAGGCCTAAGTTAAGAAGATCGTCAGGTGACTCAGTGAGTATTTTAAAAATACTGGTATATTGTTACTCAGATATAAAACACTACTAACAGCGAGAAAACTCGAAAAATTCGAAACACTCCAGAAATTTTCGAAGATGTTTTCCTACGATTTAAATCAACATAAATTTTTTATTAAATATTTTTTGTTAAATGTTTTTTAGACACTGGTCTCCTTTTAAAAGGAAAAATGTAAGGAGAAATATATATGTATAATTAATTATCTATATAGCTTTCCCACGCTGGCCAGTTGAAGGGTGGTAGACTCGACATATTTTTAAGAATATAGTTAAGACCTCATGAGTTTCTTTAACATGCCCGAATGACCTTAAATCTGATACTTATACACTATTAATTGCCTATATTAAAGTAGCTGTTGGTTTTTTGAGAAATAAATAAATAAAGAAAATAACATATTGACATTTTGTATAGTGTTTGTTTTGTTTATTTATTTGTTCCTACACGTCACCGGTGGTAAATTTCATGAGAATTTTCGTTAAGTTCGTTATTTTTAGGTAAAAATTACCAAAAATCTTGAAGGCAAAAAAGTCTTTAAAATCATAATAGTGACGGATTGCCGAGTAATTCGTATCTTCGGCAATTGGCTCGAGCGCGGCTTTACTCAATTCAATCCGAACCTCCAGTTGGCGTGATAAACTTGTACCCATCAGAAGAACCATCAAGTATACTCAATCTCAAAATAGGATTACCATGTATAATATTTAAAGTTCACAGAATTATAAGCAAAAATAAAATGAAAAATAGCAATTGAAGCGAAAAAAGTGCCTAAACATTTTCAAACGTACCTATCGATGTACGTATCGTTGTTGTAATGTGCATTTGTATGAATTTAAACTAAGGTCCACAAACTCACAAATTGATGGTGGGTGCCGGTGTCCCGTTTGAAGAGGAGTCTTAGTAGCTTGGGTGCTGTCACAACCTGGTAATCTTGGACTAGGAGGTGAATGCAGTATAGAACGCCGATGAGCAGTGCCAGCAGAATAATAAGTCTGAAAGTTAATGGAACACTTAACAAATCACACTTTAGAACTACATTAAATATTAAAGTTCTTATTATACTTTCTACCTACAAAATGTTCAGATATTACGGTCATACATGTATTGACTGACCACCCTGAACTTGCGGAGGTAAAGAGTATGAGCGGATTTTAATGTGGTTGAACGCTTTTACGAGACATTAACGAGTCATCCCCAACGATCGTCATTAGGATTTTATTTTATTTAACTCTATTATTTTCTCTTATGTTCTGTTTAAGGTTATTTTGTATGTATTAGTAGTAAGAGCGAGTATACAATTTAAAATACATAGTTTCAATAACCAGTTGAAAACCACAAAAAAAGAGATTACGAAGTGTAGAATATAACAAATAAGTATAAAATTACAAATAATAACAAAGAAATAAAAGATTTTTGTAAACTTCTAAGAAGGTACAAGAACAAACAAACAAACAAAAGTGAAAACAGGACATAAATATTACAACAAAAACAAATTTACGCTAATGACTTATACTGTTAACTTTTTAACTTTAAATTAACTTTATATTAAGTTAAATGAAACCATTTTTCGTTTTCGGAAGCGGGAAAATTGCTGAATAGAAGTCGAATTTCATAGTAGAATACGTTCAAAATAGAAAGAAAAAATTTAATTGACTATCCATTCGAAAAGATCGATCTTGCGTGTAATTGTTCCATGTTATGAAGTCTCGACTGAATTGAGAAAAGTTCGTAGTTTGAAACTTCGGTTATTAGCATTTTGCCTCTGTCGATGCTTAACTAGCGATCGGTTTAGAGACAGCTGGAGAAGAATAAGAGATATAAAATGGATTTTAAGGTATATCCATCCGGCCTGTTTGACCAACAACATATTTTATTATATTAATATTTGTTAGTATGTACATAATTATTTCTATAACCATTGGTCGAGAGATGTCATATCTGGAAATAGCAAATAGGTAGAAGACGAGCGAAAGCAGCGAAAAGAGTCATCCATAGATTCAGTGGCAGCATTATTTTATATTTTGTGACGATATTTCAAACTAACAACCATGTGGTCGTGAAGGTAAATGTAGTAGACAAAAATCTAGAACGAAAACATTTCGTTCGAAAATCAAAAACAAAAGGTTAACATTCAATTTTATTATACGTATTTTTAAATATCTAAAGCAATTTTGTTCATTAAGTTTTCGAACTGATGTTGAGGGCGAGGATACACGTGCTTATTGGCTGATAAACTTTTCCAATAAACTGGGAATTATTCCAATTAGGACCGTTACACTTGGCGTATAAAAGCAAAGTTTACATATAATTTATTTGTACAAACATGTTACGTATATACATATATTATGAAAATAAACGCTCATTTTACATGCTATATAAGTATAAATGAAAAGAACATGTAACATTTCGAAATCTACAAACTTTTTCAATTGAGATCAGACACATTTTCACATACATATTTCGTATTTGTTGAGCCCTAACCACTTGGCGTTAGGGCTCAACAAATACGAAATTAAGGCTCAATTAAGTCATACTAATAGATACCTTATCTTCATCATATTTTTGTTATATAATTAATACATTTTTTTCCTCTATCACTAATTTTTGTACCACTAAAATCGTTAACCGCATCTCGCGTAAACACTTCCCGTGCGACACGTCACTAATTACGTTTTGAATAAGCCTATCGAATATCCCTGCGAATTTTCATGAAGATTTCCACTTCATCGTTGCGAAAAATAACGCTTTAATACAAAAATTCTTCACCAGAAATTCAACGAGAATTTTATATTAAGGTCTTATCTCAGTAGGCATTTTTATTTTTTCCGATTAGCTTTTAAGGCTTAGCGGAACTCTCTCGTGTTATTAGGTACCATCATCTTCAAGGCTTTTTTATGGACTCGTTGGTTGTACTGTGAAATTTCAACGGCTGATTCATAATTAACTGGAAGAGTATCTTCATTCTTCAAAATGCTTCAGCCAAGAGCAAGCTATGATCCACGGATGATTGAAATGAAGTGCAACAATGAACACATAAACTTTAGATTTCAAACTACCCGCGTCTTTTCATTGAAGTTAATAAGAATGATATATTTTTAATACTTTACCGTTATGATACCGCTATATCGTCAACGGAGTTAACTACATACGTAGATACATATATTTGTGTGATAAAAGAAATCCTAACGAAAATAAGCTACAATAATAAATAATAAGAAAATCAATAAATGAACGAAAGAACGAATGAGTACATATGAACGAAACCACAAAAGAGTGATCGAAAACATAAATGACTGGGTAAATAAATGAATTGGACGTTTTAACATAAAATAAAAACACCAGACTTTTATATTATCATGCAGCAAAGCATCATGCATTCACACATATGCCTTTACATTAAAGTAAAGCTGCAGATGTAGAATACAAGACGTGTGTAACACAGCTAAGGTATAACTTTTGAAATTTCCAAAACTCACTTAATTCCCATCACTGGCGAGTTTCACGGACACTAAACGCTGGCGACACTGATTAGCGACTAAATTTGAACTCTCCGTTCTGCATATCCTTGCACTGTTCGTTATGTTATAACACGACCGAGAGCGGGAGGTACACAAGCCGTTCGCAATTAAACGCGTCTCCGTAATTCTCAAACGGGACGTGTAATGTTTCTGTTTGTGGGAGGAAAGTGGCACCGCGTACATTCTACCGCAACGGGTTCGTTGTTTCATTTCCGGTATAGATTATGTATGAACGGAGCGGGCGAGGTATGAAATTATATACCTTATAAATACTTATATTAAGTCCAGCATATTCATGGCCCTCTATCTGTATAGTGAAAACAAACCTTTTATGGTTTGTGGTTTATAATATTTGGTTATTTAGACATACGTCATTGGAAAAGTTGATGACATTGATGACAATGACAACGATGATGATGACAACGATGGTGACGACAATAATGATGATTGGATAGTTAATTAATTATTTGCAGATTATTTCAATTATCTTCTCATTCTGAGATGAAACAACAATTAAACGACAAAATAGTTTGGTGATAAGACAATTGTATATTATGAATATAACTGTATAAAATAATATTTAAACAATACACAATATAAAATTATCTTGTTACAGTGTTAGTTGCCATACTCTTCGAAACGGCTTGACCGATTTTAATGAAATTTTTATATTTATAATCGGAAAGTCTGAGAATCGGTCGTAATCTATTTATAATACCCCTAAGTGATAAGAGTGGTCCATCCCAATTATTTTTGGACAAAGTTTGTTTTAATTTTTTTTAAGATGTGGCATTAAAAATACATTGAACCCTTAATTTTCATACGTATATTACCAATCCCTATTTATTGATAGCGATATTAGTAATTTAATCGTTTTAAACCCTTGTCGATAATTAATCATTTATCACTACAGTAATTATCCCCGCCAGGCGCCTACCGGTGTGATTATAATAAATTAAAAAAATAAATATTTAGTGTTTTGTTATTTTTATGTTCCGTCATCGTTCACAGCACATTCAGCACCTGTCACTCATATACCACATCCTCAGTCACGTATAGTGAGTTAGCTTTTTTTCTACCCTATAAATTACCTAGAAATAATTTAAAAGTATAGCAAAACAACGTTTGCTGGGTCAGCGATCTATGTACCTACTCGTATATATGAAAAAATCTATGTTTGTTTATTTGTCCTTTATAAAGTCTGAAATGGTCGAGATTGAGCACTGATGTCTTTAGCAACTTTGTTTAGAATTGTCTGGAATAGGTTTTGGACAAAAAAAGTAAAAAGAGAAACCTTGAAACGGCGGTACGGAGTTAGCCGGTTCACCTAGTACTGTACAAGGGCGTCGACAAGGAGGGTAAGGAGGGGCAGCTGCTCTCCCTAGAGATTCCAAAAAAGTTGGCAAATGTAAAGCAACCAAAGTCCTAACTTTGAAACTGAATTAAATAATAGAATTGAATTATTAATTAATCATAAATTAAATAATGTAATTAATTTGAATTGATATCAATTAAACCTATTGGAGGTTGTCAAATTTGCTACCAACATTGTACCTTCTACGAGTGGTTTATAGTACGAATAAACTTCGTGACAGTTCTGAGCAGTTAGTTACTCTTTGTCAGTCCTTAGAACCGCGAGAGTGGGACAGTTGCGTGAAACGATTAACACCAATGTTGTTTATCCGAGAGATGTACAATTTACGTCCCCTGTCACACACTTAAGTGTTATGATAACAATAAAATGGTCTCACTGTACCTGTTTATGTGGTAACAATGTATGTAAGCAACGGCAGTAATTGAAACAGGCAGGTGCCGGTTGAAACGTCGCGAGTAAGATGGTATAATAATAGAAATATAAATTGCTACATTGCGTAATATAATAAGTTGGCCAATATTATTATTATTCACTTTGTTAATGGCAGTGATAGCTTTGTGGTTCAACAAAAATTCAACATTCACTCTGGAGTTCATGGTTCATATCCACGAAATGAACAATGAGTACCAGTAATGCGATATAATCAAAGCAAATTAGCTCTCTATAATAAATGTACTACAAAAACAAATGACTGAAATTAAACTAATTGAGCATACACATAAATACATACTACATACTGCCTATATATGTATATATAAAGTACATGTGCCCATTATGTTAGAAAACATGTAACAAACGCTATCATTTTCTCAGAACAATGTTTAGTGAGAATAAAGGAAAGCCTTAAAGAGCTTACAAAATATCTGAGTAGAACAATATAATATGTATCGTATAAAGAATAACGAAGGGACCATGGCTATTGTTACCGTTTTTGTCATTTGTATAGAATTCAAATTACGCTTGTTTTTGATGATTTATAGTATAATACTACCTAAATATAAAATAAGGATATTTTAAATTAATATACGAGTAAAAAGATTTCGAGAAGGGTCGATTTCTCAGTTGCGTGCAACTGAATTTTTTTAATTTAGATTTTCTGGTTGAAATTTCTTATACTGGCTCGTAGTGTGTATTTGTGTATGGTAATTGGTTCCTCCGCCATTCCATGGCGAGACGTAAACGCAAGTTGCGAAACAAAGAGTGTTCTACATTCCTCTGCCAACCTTTTCGGGATATTAGAGGCGTGTGGTTACGTTATTAGATGAAAATGAAATAAGCTTACGTATACTTTACTGTATGATTATATAAAATATATAATCTAGTAATTATTCACATTAGAACGGCATTGTATATTAAATCCTACACTTTCCCTTATATCTATTCTTATATATAAAAATGAATACCTATTTCCTTTGGTACGAACATCATGCCTGAACGGCTGGACCAATTTGGATAATTTTGATCTTAAAATATTTGTGGAAGTTCAGAGAAGGTTCTAGCGGTGAGAAACATAAATAAAATTGAAGAAAAAACATGAAAAAAAAAGGAAAATCATGGTTAAAAATTACCGCGCTATTTGCTGGAAGCGAAAAGGACTAGCCAAAGACCGGTTCTCATGACAATGATAGTTTTCATTAGAACCGGGCTGGTGACATCAAATTTGATGAAATAAGAAAAATATCAGTAACAAACAATAATTATTAATAAATATTAATTAATATCAATATTGATGGATAAAATATTATGAAAGAAAAATAATTTTCACAAAATGTTCCTGTATATCGTATTCTAAAAATTTTTATGTGAGATATGATAAGTGACTGACATATTTATTTATTGATTGTCAAATATGATGACACAGAAAGAGAAAAAAAAATATAGAAAAACGAAGTATTTCAACCGCGTATTAGCAAGACATAATGATGACTACAAACCGGTTCAGACCGGTTCAGACCGGATAAACGACCAGACAGAGGGCCACACGAACGCAAATTTAACAATAGATAACATCTTCATTGTTGGTGGACCCTTGGAAATACCCGATATTGTGTATGCACGGTCAGAGGCAATGGAATATTGTGAGTCAATTAACGGATTAAGAATGAGAAAAAGTTCGAGAAGAACGCCGTGGTAGGATGCCACGAAGTAGGGCCCTCCTTCGTGCATTGGTCCAATGTTTGCGAGCTGTGTGCCGCATTGAAGTTCAAGAAGAAACACCAGAATCACGATATTTTCTAGTGAAAACTCAAATTTACAATGAATTTTCTCCAATGACTTCGTTTGGGTCCCAAATTATCGAAGAACACAGATATAATCCGAAATCACAGGGCCATTATAGACTGTTTATGGTTTATGGATATTTACAAAATACATGTTTTTCTTATGATCAATTATTATTGTACTGGGCATGTTTACGTGTCGGCAAACCTTCC
>DWFO01000764.1:0-18443 GCA_018246595.1 Mimoniades nurscia nurscia
TATATTGAAAAATAGATTTTTTATAGCTTTCTATCAGTATTTTTAATACCTTAGGCTCAAAACTTTTCAGCCGCCCCGTATGTCCTATAATGTTGGACTTGTGGGCGTTTGGAGAACACTGGAATTTTGTGTATAGTGATTTTACCGGTATATTTTTGTTTCATACATAATGCTATGCAACGAATTTTCCGCCTTTTGTATAATCTGCCTTGTTTTTAGGTTGTACAATAAAGGGTAAATAAATAAATACTATGCAACGAATTCCGGTAAGGTCATGTAATCATAAACATAGGTAAAAGAAAATTGATTAAATGTGAGGGTGTACTGCGCTCCTCTGCCTACCTCTTCAGGGTATACAGGTGTGAATTTACGTTTTTTTTTAATGAAAGAAAACGTAATGTAAATTAACGCACTACGTGAAGTACTTTATAATGTTTTTTAAGGGTGTACGATCCGTCAACCAGCATTTGGATAACTTGAGTGATTGTGTTCTTAACCTGTCTAATTCTCTAATGAAAATAGAAATGCCTTTTAAGGCATTTATTTCTAATCTTTTCAGTAATATATTCATTTTTCAAAGTGATAACAAAATAAAAGAAAGTTTATACAGCATTAAATGTTCAGAAAGAGCGTTTTATATACTACAATTACGATTAAACCTGATCCGAGACGCACGAGATATTCAATATATCCTAAATTAAAATGCTCCGTGTCGCTCGTATGCGCTGTAAAAAAATACCTCGTTAAAATGGGTCACAATGAACCCCCAATTATGAAGCTCTCTTAAATCGAGCAGGCACTGTAACTACTGTAAGCCTTTACAAAACTGTTAAGCTTCAACAAAGTCAAATAGACAGTACAATTCGAGACGACACTGTTGAAGACTAATCCTATTTACTAATGCCTTAAGCTTCTAACCAAATATTTGTTATCAAAGATATTCTGATATACATATGAGTGTATAGCCGGGGTGAGTTTCAATGTCTCAATAAAAAAGAAAATACGAAAAAAATTACATTCATTGAATAAATTAAACTGCTTTATATGACTGACAACAATTCTTACTTGACAACATTCAAATAACTGCGGATTGGAAGACAGATTTTTTACAACGGAGTGGGAGTGTTCTACATTCCTCTGCCTACCTCTTCGGGAATTACAGGCGTAAAGTTACTTATTCTTTTTTTACAACTTATGTATCCAGGGGCCATTAAGCGGATGGTTAATATTACCACTAAATTGTCATTGTTCCTTATAACACTGGATACTAATACTAAGTAGTACAATATCACATACGGATATGGCAGTAGAATACCATGAAAACTCTACCGTCAAACGTTTTAAATTGTGTCTCAAGTTTAAACTGGAAAACGGAATATTGAAACTGTTGACGTGTGAATAATTTTATTGGATATCGCAATTCTATAGCAGAGCGACGTATCCGCTTCGCGTGCTCAAACGATTTGTTTTCCTTCAATTGCGCTGGTGTAGGTATAATTTTTGTTATTCATTTCTTTTCCAGGACATAATAATGTTTTAAAATGGAAACTTTGGTCATTAGGACGCCCTTCGTTGTGGACGGTCAATATTTATTCAAGTTTGTGCTTCAAGATATTGAAATAAGTCATAGCCACTTGAAAGAAGTCATAGTATGATAAAAATTAATAAGATAAAAATATAAGGTATAGCTTATCATTTACTCAAACACGGACGTTCATGATCATTTTTTTATGCGGTATAAGTTAGTTTTTAGCCACAGCCTTACCTGATGGAAAGCAATGTTCGGCCTATGATGAAACTTGTTTGCAAAGTAATGCCTATTCACGTTATGTTTGTAAGCCCCAGGTTGTACTTAATAGGAAATACAGAAGCTGCCAGGATATTTCACGCCTTGGTGTTAATCGCTGCCTACTTAAAAATGATCGTGTGTATGAATACTTAATATGTCCTAGGATTAGAATCAAACTTACCACTTCGGGCTTTTAAAGAGAATCACAGAACAGTATCAAGAAGTGTACATAGCCCAGTCATTTAACAAAGCTGTGCACTATATTATTGTAATTATTCGCAAATGAATTTTTTGCAAACAATATTATTAACGATGGTATCAGTACTCGTTTTTTTCATTTTTCGTCCATCCGATGTGTTGTCAAACACAATTTTGTTTTAAATTTTTTTTGTACGAAACAACCCGAAATTCGTGTCATTTCGTATGCGGGACTCGATTACTGTCGTGTTAGGCTCCCCGGGATAGCGGGGAGCGAAGCTTTCTCTTGAGGGAATGCGAAGGGTACGACCAATATGTCCATAGCTATGGATATATCAGGCAGCCATGACGAGATCCCAACTATAGGGGTTCCGTGGCGATAAGTTGACACTCGTAAACAGAGAAAACGGCACAATAATTTTTTGACAAGAATCTTGGAAATAGGAAACAGTAGAAACAAAGCCCAACCTTTTGTAAACCCAGCCATACAGCTAAATCCAACCCTGCAGACACATACACATACACATATATTTTAATTAAATTCCACTGACCGTTGTAGCTATCAAATTACTGTTTATAAACAGAAAAAAAAACTGTACGCGATACAAATACATTAGGTATCTTGTTCCCGAGGGAAAAACGAGTAACGCGACAGTAATCGAGGTCGGAATGCGTAATGACAAGGATTTTGCGGCACGTCTGGCGTCCGCGCCGGTCCTTTTTTACGAACTTGTCTCACACAGAGAGGAAATCTATAATCGACATATGGTTTAATGTTATTCTTATAAGCAAATATTTATGGAGGCGTGTTCATTTTCCTAATGTGAACAGCGTCGATAAAACGTTTTTAAACAAATACTTCACATTGATAACATTTTTAAGTGTGAACAAGAATCGAAGCAGTAATTCAACAGTTGGAGGCCCACAGTGATAATTGTATTGTTTCTGATTTGTGAGAAGCCGTAAATAGATATATTAATACGTCATTTTGAATCCCTGATAGGGAATAAGTCCTATTTTGTGTGAAATGCCCATGTATAAAGTTGCTCCTAGACATTATGGTACATTTTCTAAATTTGTCATGACCTTTCATTCACTCGAAATCTATCTCGCCAAGCACGAGGATAGCATATTTCCACTTGATCTAGTCTTCTAAGTCACGCAATAAGCAACTCGCTTTCAATACAGCGTTTCTTCATTCGGTAACTTTCCGCGTAAAATAATGTATGGACATAAAAAACGTAAATATTTAATGCGATCCCGGATCCAATCCCTTCCGTAGGTAATTGCTAATGAGGTAAGGGTCTGAAATATGCACCGCCTCAGGACTGGACACGGAGCGACGGGAAATTGGCATTTTATTACATAATTTGAGTTTGAGGAATATGTGTACATAAATGTTGGACATAAAAATTGCTATACGTTGAAATAAATAGATGGTATGCAAACTACGAATTATCAACAACTGGCCTCATATGAAAGTAAGGGACTCTAGTACATGTGGAAATTGTAGGGTAATTAACTTGTAGGGTAATGACTGCCTCGTTGGTCGTGTTGGTTGCAAGTGCGACTGTCGAACGGGAGGTCCTGGGTTAGATTCCCGGGTCGGGCACTACTAAATTTTGTAATTAAGATTTTCTAGTAGCGGCTCGGAGTCTGGATATGTGCCCGGTGTATGGCAATAAGCTCACCACCTACTCCATAGTGGGACATAAAAAGTTCCGGGTGGAACGTGGGAGTTTTCTACATTTATCTGCCTACCTCCTCGGGTATTATAGGCGTTATGTTACTCTTTGTAAGGTAATTAACATAAAAACTTTAAATATGTTTACAGTCTAAATGGCAAAAAAAATTGAGTGGTATCTGCACCTATTTTACAGTACAGCAGATTTTCATGTTATAAATATTATGTTTTAGTAAACTCTCGCCAGTAACGATAGTCCCCACCCTTGACTCGGAGTAACCGGTTCTATATGGTACGATACTTGGACGATTGTGCGATACCAGGAGGATTATCGTACGTTAATAGCAGGATAACATTCACCAATTTTCACCAAATCAAATTTAACAATTATCTATTTTCAACAGGTACAAATTGTTAGAGAATTCTCTTCGTACTCTTATGATCTTTTAAAATGCTGCTTGACAACCCCCCACCCCACCTTTTCCTCTGTATAAGGACGCCTAGCAGTGTGACAACTAATTTTAATATTTCGATATTAAATTGTCGTTTGTTCCACCTCGACATAATGTTTGTTGTACCAGATAAACGTAATCCTCTTTCGCAATTGAGACAAATGTAACGTCATCAACCACTCACTCCGCAGGCACGGCTCTGGTGCATAATTTATATATAAGTCCAGGCCAGTGCCCATGCTTTACAATAGTGTCCGGGAATTTACATTGGGGACTCCGCCCTTAATTACCACAGACTTAGGACATAAGTCAGTGACTAAGACGTTTATCCAACGACCTCCTTTTATATATTAACGTGGAATCTATATAGTGGAGTACAGTAATTACGTTTATTATTAAAATTATTATGTCATAAACACAAACAGTGATATTATTGCTGCTGGTGCAATGGTTATCGAAACTAGTTATTGTGCCGGAGGTTGGGAGTTCGATGACTTAAAAGACAAATAATTATGTAATAAATTAGTGTATTCGTTTTGTGTCTGGGTAATAGAAGTCTCTATTCATGTATTAGGAAATATAAATGTAGGTAATATATTTACATACTTATCAACTGTCACAATTTCTGATTTAGGATCGGATGATTTTATGTGCGTTAAACAAAGATATGGAAAAAAAGACGCTGAATCATTTTATTCATATCTTGAATGCGGCTCATTTTTAATACGTTTTATTTTTTTATTGAACTCCAAATTTTCGTTTTGGAACTTTGGAAGGAACTTTGTATGAGAATATACAAAGACATTAAACGCAACACGTAACGTAACGTAACGTTCATGCCGATATGCCTAGAGCAGGTATTCCGTCATCAGTTCTCATCATATCACACTGACATCATTAACTTATGTATTGTTCAACTATTGAACCCAAGGCTTTTCTCTTACAATGTAACTCAACACCTTCAACGATAAATCAAGTGATATTTTATCTTGAAAAGATTACTAAGCATGATTAGAAATTAATATTAAGTATCCAACGCTCGACCTTGGTATTGAAAGGCTAATAAATCCCCATAATTTTACCCGTATAAATGATAAGCCAGCCCAACAGAGCACCAAGCAAAATTATTTCTCACACTTGATCCCTCACTACTCACTACACGGAGTCCGCTTACTAAGTATAGTCCCTCACACCGGTAATTGCCACAGGTTTAACGTGCTGTGAGCATTCCGTCCTGAATTTCTGAACAGTGAAAGTAATTTTACAAACCAAGGAATATTTAAGTGCTTTGTAGTATACACTACAAGGTATAGGCTTAATATCTGTAGCTTGAAATATTTTAATAGTGGTATGCAAGATTTTGCATGCAGGAAACAGGTTGATATCGTATTTCAGATTGGCAAAATTTTCCATACAATTATGTAACGTCGAAGAGCACGTCAGCATTTAAATCCGAAATAGTGTGGCAGATTGCTGTATATTTTTTTAGAAGCAAAATTTTAAGTATTTATTTCAATAAATTAAATAATGTTTTAGGCAACCAAGTCATTTATTTATAATTAAATATAAAACTGTTAATTATAAATTACATAAACATTACATTACATAATGAATAAAATAACTTTATATGGTTCATAACGCTTACATTAATAAATTATTTTTATAAAATAATTCTCACTCTATTTACACCTCGAAAATTTAAGCGACAAGTAGGCAAGACATAGATGTCAGTGTCTGATATATGCGTCAATCGATTAATAAAGGAATTAAAAACAGAAAGAAATTTAGAAAACGCAACGACATATTTGATTTTTTTTATAAAAAAAACTATTCGCTGAACTTGCGATGTATCTAATATTAGTTACATTCCATTGATCTGCTTACTGCCGTTATTGAGCTGTTCTGATACATATGAATTTGTTAATGATATCCATAAAACCTGGAATAGACACAATTGTTATTTAAAACACTGTTGCAATATTACATTTACATGAATAATAGTTAAATTTATCAGTAAATTTGGCGTGTTGATCCAGTGATCAGTGATCCATAGTTTAAGCGACTTTGATTATCTTTAAAAATATGTTTACACGCAGCCATTTGATCCCAAGCCCGGCTCGTCAGTCAACTTTACAAATCACTGCACCAGTCACTGAGCCAGCCAATAAACCACATTAAACATGATTACCTTAAAATTAACATAATACAAGAACTGTTACTTATTTATTAATTCTTTACTGTAACACCTATAAACTAGGTAATTCTACAAAAGGCAGACTTAATGCCTAGTGGCATTCTCCACCAGTCAACCATTGGTGATGGTGAAAACATAACAGTAGGAGGTAACAATAAGAGTATATTTTAAACTAAACTCATAATATATAAACGTATACTAAATTGAATGATTGACATATATGTATATACCTTACATAAAATAAAAGAAAGTGCACAGTAAATAGGTAATTCGTTATGCGTATATCAAGAGAATTATTAATGTAGGAAAAACATGTTAGGTTTGTAAGGAGAGAGAGATAGAGATATATGGCACTCTATACTCTCTGCCTAGCGCCTAAGGAATAGCGTGATAATATAATAACAATGAGAATAGCATAATTAATGGCACTTGTGATCAATATATAGGTACTTTGTAAGTACTGGCGAACGAAAAAATCTGTAAATGGCAAGATTTTTAACTTTACATCGTTCAAAAGATTAAAGCTGTGCAAAATAAGGAACTCGTCCAACGCGACCGGGTTGCGACGCCCGACGCAACTTACAACCGACAAACTATTACCGCGGAATAATTAAAACTTGAACGGTCTACCAGTAATGTGGTAGGAAAGCTGGATTTTCAAAATCATTTTACGTTAATCAGAATCAGAATCAGAATCTGGATTCAACAATTTTAGATAGTAGATACCGGGAGTTGTTATCAAATGTTACACTGAAATCCAATAAACATAAAGGTATAATGACACAGTGATATTAACTATGTGTTATATTGCTTGTAAGAAAGACAACATCACGGCTGTATCTTTCTGAAGAGGTAGGCTGAGGAGTATAGTACGCTCCCTTGTTTCACCAGTTATGTTTTATATCCTACCATGGAATAGGTGATGAAGGCTGCAAATCCAGGGCACAAATCCGTATTCCGAACTCCTACGAGGAATCTCAAGTTTGAAAAGTCCAGTAGTACCCGTCTCAGCGATGAAATCCAGCATCTTTTGATTTGCAATCAAGCTTGAAAACAATCGAACATTAATCGGTATAAATTTTTTTTTTGTATTGTATTATATCCCTTATGAATGTGGAACCGAAGTTACGCAGTTTCCGTTGTGTTATTTATTAATGTACGTCGTCTGCCCGACAATATACTTTCCAATTAAAAAAAAAGACAACGACTACGAAAAGGAAAATAATAAAATAACGTTTCCCCACGAAAGTGACAACGCCATAAACACAAAGTTTTACCTATACCTACCTCTTCGGGGATTACAGGCGTTTTGTTACTTACATTTTACAAAAGGAAGGTTGATAACAATGAAACATTTCTACGAACCATTAATGACGTGGAGCTGATGAGGGTAAAAAATGAAAATGGGACGCTACAGATAATAACGAAGGGACGATAACGGAGCAAAGTTACACTTAGAAACTGCAAAACTAAAATTAAAACCTCACAAAATGTGAACTATTAACACATAAACATCAGTTCTACCACGCTACATACACAATAAAGTAGTTAAAACGATGTTCAGGATGAGATATCCAATAAACGCCTGCAAGTCATGTCGGCAAACGATGCCGCCGTCTGCCAAGGTGTCGATAGCCGGCCACTCCCCTTCACTAATTGGTTTTGGTTTTAATCGAAAGCACCGTAGGTAGAGTTGAATTTAGTAACACGACCGAATTATATATAGCCCGCTTCAATAATTATGTTCACGAATATTATTATAAGAATATTATTATAAGTACTTATATGTTACATTAAATTGTGGTAAAAATCCTGAAACGCTACATCCACTACATCTAACATGTTGTCATTAAAGATATAATCTGTAAATTCCGTAATTTCAGTCTTATTATTTTACCTCTTTGCAGTACAGTCTGTTTCTTAGAACTCTGCACTGTGTAATTATTAATTTAATTATACATTGTAGAAGTAACAGTAGCCATCAGCTGTAAATGTGTACTAACATAAGATAAAAACATTCTCGTGATGTTTACCTGTAATTTTTATGGTGAACTGTGAAAAATGAATAAAATAATGAATGAATAAGTGACCATAGCGACGAACAAATAATTATAAAAGTAATAAATTTTTCAACTTCAATTATGGAGTTGGACGATGTTACCGGGATATATTTTAAATAATTTTAAAGTAAAAATAATTCATTAAAAATAACACCAGTAACATCGTTCATTAAAAATGTTCAGTAAACCTGTAAATACGAATTTAACCTTACCGGGAAAATAAAATTTCCACTAACGTTTAGTAACCCACAGTATTAATGAACAACAAAAACAGACAATAGGTATCCTTATTTAGAACAGCGACATTTTAATGCTATCATATTTTATCTTCTTTTTCTGTAATGAAATAGAATGCAAAGAAAAAATTCTTACATACGGATACATAAACTTATGAATAAAAATGACCATCATCTAATCACTTTTATACATAGTTTATAACATCATTTATTAGGATATTTTGACGAAAATATATATGCGAAAGGCAGCAGGCAGAAGTTGGATGCGGCAAGCCGAGGACAGGGCGCGATTGGGCTCTTTGGGGGAGGCCTGTGTCCTGCTGCAGGCTGAGATAGGCTGATGATGATGATGATGAATATAATGCATATTATGAAGATTAAATTATTACTATAAATATATAGATATACACATTTTACCTGCAATATGTAGTTTTATTACCCGCTTATGGGCACAAGTCTTCACACGAAGTTGCGAGGACCTGGGCAGGATACAGATCATCGGACGACCGTTACACTAAGAATGTATACAGTACAGACACGTTTTAAAGGTTGGCGTCTAAAACACCCGTTTGCTTAACGAGATCGTCGAGGCACGGTATTACGAAATTTAACACCAGTTGGACTTCAGCGAGATCATCATCTTTGGTTTTAAGAATGCATACTGATAGTACATTTATATTTTTGGGAGTGTTTTAAAAACCATCGACCCGAGCGACCTTCTGCTGGTATCACATATATATGTTTATTTATACGAAGCTAGCAATAATGTAACAGAAACGCAATAAAAAGCACACCGCAGCGGTCAGTCCCAGCGGGCGTTCGCTCCATCCCGGCCAGCGAGGGGAATCTGAACACGCGGTCTGAATTATGAATGCATTGATATAACGCGGCCGCCCAAGTTTAGAAACTGATGAGAGCCGTAGGTATACCTAAAGTAAAACCAAAACTGTCAAACTTTGCATATTTCATTCAATTATTATTATCGCACCAGTCGTAGTTAAAGTTAGTTAAAACTTTGACTAGCTTGTAGCTGACTGTAGTTCATTGATAATTATTATAAGCAAGATTGACAATTATAATAAATCATGACCACGATCATTTAACATATTAGGCCATAATCTTATAATCATTGAACTCTTAAACGCGACACTTATCCTCCTACTGACATTGAAGCCTCATCCCTCATTAGAACAAAGCTCTCGAAGTTAACGAAGGAAAAGAGGCCGAAAAACCGCATGAGCCACAGTGTACGAATAGGCCCCTACAAGGCAATATCCTACTGCGAAAGTCCTTTCGTTATTATCGCGTTCTCCTAGACTGTGGTAAGCTTTTTCAGGACATCTTAAAACATACGAACAAAGCGTAATAAAAGTAGCCGGGATAAAGAGGCTGGAGTAAAAAATATTCGACGCTATAACATTCAGGTAACGTGATCCAAGTCGCGCCATTCAACTGTCGCGGATTACATGACACAGCGAAGCTTATAGATGTCAAATGAAGCACTCTCCGTATATATTACTTAGTATGTACATTCTCCTTTGTTTATGTATTATCTATTTTTTCTATCACACTCGGTTTTAAGTATGTTTTATTATTAATGTATCGTTTTTTCCTTTAAGGTTTTCATGCTGTTTTTATCAAGGTACTATATATATAAAATATGTCGCTAATTCAAAGAAAGCATTTGGTAAGAATGGAAAAGTATCACCTTTGTATTCACTAGAACAATAGAATTCTCCTCGTAAATGGTAATCGCTGTGTGTAGCAATTACCATGTAGAAATTTTAATGTAGGCATATGGCAACAAAACAAAACAATGGCAACGTAAGCATGCGTAATGACGATGTGCAAATGTTTTAATCATTAGTACAATACTTACATAACACAATACAATTATATCGTAACTAATTGTATTATATAATATAAACCTAATTAACTCGGTCTGTCACACGGTTCAATGAACCTTTCAATCATTTTTATCCAATACATCGTTATTTAATGATGCGCTAATTCCGCTTTTCAACTGAAAAATTACTTATGAAATTCCACAAGTAACAGAAATGAGACGTTTACGTTGAAGACATGAATGTTTTTTATTAACTGCATTAATTTGAATTTCACCTTTATTCTTTATGAACACACTTGAGTATGAATGTAGTAACCAATAACATTTTTACTTCAGATTTTTTATCTCACTCTAATACACGGGTAAGTTGAATGAAGTAACTTTTATCAATATTCGATCACTACGTACATGTAATGTACGCTAATCATCAAAATCGTTCTTTCATAGTTTGTTTGTTAGTCACGGATGTCCGTTCTAAATGAGACGGGTTAAGTTCATAATCTGTCACGTTGAGCACATGCTGGCTGTCACACTTCGCAGGCCATAGAGAATATTATCAAAAACTCCAAAATATGCAGGCTTCCTAATAATGTTTTCGTTCGCCGTTACCGCTAGTAATTATTAATGTTAATACACACATTTTTCATAAATCGGTGCACCTTTCTGAAACTAGGACCCCGGGAGTGGGACACTGAACTCTAAACCATTAAATTATCACATCTGTATTATTCACTATGATGAAATAAATGAATACCTATATTGAATTTACAATAGAATTCGTGTGTGCTCTATTAATACTCCCCAGAGGTAATGATAAGCGCAAACAATGCAGCCTATGACCCCTAGAGATATTTTGTACGAGAATGTCGCTTGAAAGCTGCAGGATGAAAACGTAAGTAAATGTTTATCGAACCGACCGCGGAGACGTTGCTTAGCTTTACATATCGTTTGCTACCTGCCACCGCGGCAATACTATATAGTCTTACACTCAACTATATACTATACTTTTATAACTGTAATAACAGACCATCCATAACATTTCATAATATCAGCTTGAAGCGAAATTCAAATCCTGATAAACTAATTGCTGCAGAACCCAAAAATACAATTATTGCGAACAATAAAATTCTTTCTTTCACACTTTCAAATGACATCCACTTCGATCCGAATTTCGAAACAAATTTTGTTGACATTTTATCTACCCAAGAGAAAATATTCTAAATCTCTCTAATTATTTCAAGGAACATCTGAAGATAAACGATACACACAAATAAAGACATCTACACACGTATCCATGTACGAATATATATAGTGTTTCAAGATATATCCATATACGAATATATGGTATTTCAGCTGTTGCTATAACAATCGTGAATGGCAAACAAATTATTGAAGTGCTTCAGAATTCTGAGAAAGCTGAAAAGCTTTCATGAATGGCTTGTAGTCTCTCAAATTAGCAATCAAAAGCAGGCAGCTGAGTGTCGTATTCTTCTACGCTTCACTATTTACGTGTACGTCTCAATCTGGTATTCTCGTAGTGGGTAAGCCTATTGCAATACCCCGGGAAAAATTCCAGACTCCGAGCCACTACTGGAAACTTCTATTAGAAAATCTAATGTATAAAAATGGAATAGTACGCGACACTTGATTTGATCCCAGGGTCTCTAGACCAGCAGTCATATTTACAATTACTACACCAACGAGGCAGACGATATTGCTTGTGAATTCTCAGAGTTTAAATTAAATAAACAAATCAAGACTCTGAACCAAACAACTGCACCCTTTTTACTTCCATAAATAAAAACGAACAATTTTATAAACGGACGCCCATTACTCAGCAACCTGTCACTGCGCACAGCAATCGAGAGAGACAGAGAGTGTAAGCAAGCAAATTTGGATAATCTTTTGGCTAACGTTGCGTTATGATAAAACTAACACGTGCAAACACGGCTTTGTTCGCGTGTACTTAAAAAATGCTGAATATGTGCCCGGTGTGTGGCAATAGGCTCACCATCTATTCTATTCCACGTAAAAGTAACTGGTGAAACGTGGGAGTGTTCTACATTCCTCTGCCTACCTCTTCGGGAATTACAGGCGTTACAGGAATTACAGGCATTTTTTTACATTAAAAGTGAAATTAAAACCTACTGATGCACAAGAAATCAGTGGCAGATCGCGGTATGACGCAGGCTGCCTAGGCACCGCAGAATACCTGGCGTAACATAGGCGATGCGAGAAGCCGTACTCTGCGATCCCAACCCTCGTTCCCACTGTGGCGACTATGGGCAAAAACCCCTCAGGAGAGCCTATATCCAGCAGTGGAATTAGGCTGATGATGATAACGACGAATATAACAGATGATTCAAATTAAAGTATATATGTATAACAGATGTTAAAATTAAAGGGTTGGTACATTCAGTCACCCACCAAGTACCACCACCCACCAAGTAAATGAACCACAATTACATCAGTCTGGCACGCAACTTGCAAGCAACCACTGTATATACGATACATATATTGCTTCATTATTGTGTTCAACCGCAAGGGACCTGGCGTGAAGATATGTATGTATGTATTGTGTTCCAGGTTGAAAGCCACCATAGACAGGCTTACAATAATAACAGAGCGATCTTAATTAACCTTCAGGGTAAAAAATAAAGTGCACATTTACATGTATCAACAGCAAATACCAACTACAATCATCTGCATATACATAAATCAATCAAATATTATATATGATAATTAGTTTATATGTACATTGATTTTTTACTATTTTTTTGATAACTAATTATGATAACTTGTGAAAATGTCACACAAAAAAAGATTCAGTACGTCACGTATAAGAAGGGAAAAAAGAGAAACATGTCAAAGCCAAACTAGTTCATAATGTCAAATGACCGTATAACAAACGTAATAAAATTCAAATATTTTAACCGACAACGGACGTACTCTTTTGTTGTATTAACATCGCGACAAAAAAAACAAAAAAGAATTGACTCACAGCATTTTTATTGAGTAGCAATTTGTCAGCAGTAGGTCGCGGCGTGCGCGGGGAGAATTAAAACCAGCGGCATCCGATGATCGTTAAAACAACACAGCATTTAATAAAAATAAAACTTCAATCGCATCTGTACGTGATCGATGGACGAACACGGATAATAATCGGTCAAGCGCGAGTCCGGCTTGCGACTGAAACGTTCCGTAGTCGGCATTAATTCAAATTCAAATTCAAATTTATTTTAATACATGGTAATGGACAGTTGATATATTTCTGAACGTGTAAGTTCAAGTTTTAATAAAACGAATGCTATGCGTAGATATACGATATACATGATCAATCAGGAAGTATAATAAAATAATCTTCGCATAAGATTAAATCGAAGTTAAATGTTGTCTAATAGTATAAAAAATCACTGTGTTAAATAGAAAAGGATCCATAAATCCATTTTTGTGTATTCCGTATAGCAAACGGGCCGTTAGGCCACCTGGTCGTAAGTATCACCGTCAATTGTGAACATTTTCAACACTCGAGGAATATTCGATGTGTTGTCGACATGAGCGTTCCGTTCCACTTAATAGACATAAGTTCAGCGTTCATAAGATCGTCTCGCCGAATAAAATAATATAATTGCCAGTAATGGACGGCCAATCGAGAATTATGTCGTAAAATATTCTTTTTGATTCCGTTCTTTTATATTGTTCGCTTTATTGCTGTGACAAAGTGAGAAATGAAGTAATTTTTCTTTTAGGACGTTTAAAAAAAACTGCCAGATGGATGCCCTATGGTAGGGTTGCCACCGACATCTGTTTTTCTCGAAACGAAATCTCACATTAACTGATAGACTTTATCATTTAAAATATAAACCCTCGTTTGTAAACAATAATAAAGAATGAACAAATAAATTATTTTACCGAAAACTTTAACTGCTTATTTATTAAATAATTTATAATGCAGACGAAATTAATTATAAAAGAGTTAATCTTTAAAATATTATATTGTATAAAACAAGATAGATAGAATTTTATACAAGATAAAAATTATATAGCGTCAGATTATCTTAGTCTCTTAGTGTGTCAGTTTTTAAAGTTTATAAGATTTCATTCAACCGACATAAAAGGTATAGTGGTACCTATTTCTTGACAGCATTCAGAGCTCTCAGTATGTCTGACGCGTTAAATATATTATTATTCTAGATTGAAGATGATAAACGGCGATTAACAGTCTCCTCCAATGTTTTATATGGACTTACCTAGACATTTTTTAGGGGTACGAGTATATAATATATATAGCTTTATAGGGGTACCTGACTTGCATTAATCATTTTTCTTTACCCTGCAGTGTTCCTTAGAATTTCATAAAAAATCAATATTAAGATTAGATTCTTCAACCATTTCGCACCAAAGGAGTGTTGTGGAATATTTTTCTCGCTTTCGGTTTGCCGTGAAAGATTCATTCCCAGTTGAGAACAACGGAAATTAAATCAATTGGTATTAACTGTTTAATTATTTCTTATAATTTTCTAAGAGAACTTCGATTCTCGACTCTAGAAAAACCACCACCACTTCTCTACCTGCTATCAAGAAACTGCAATTTCTTGTTTAAAATAATAATAATATCTTGGCACACGAGACATGGCCATCTGATCGTAAACAAACCTAAACCTGTTCTATATTGACTTAATATGGTCCTGTTCTATATAAACTACTTCATATACATACATATATACCTAACATTACGCCTGTAATATCTGAAGAGAAAAGCAGAAGAGTGATGTACACTCCCACGTTTCACAAATTCCGTTTTTCGTCCTCCCGTGGAATAGGGGTAAACACTAGACACCCGTTGTTAATAGATAGTTGAAAAAAAAAACACGAAAAAAGGTTTAAAAATCATAAGCGTCCAAAATTTTTCAATATTTCAATCGTCATATAGCTAGATTTTGTTCACAGTAGCGGATATCTTGAGCGTTTACCGTATGAATATCGTTGTTCATATTGGAAAGGCGCCAAGCGGCGGGTCTCCAGCGACACCGATAATATTTCACTAAGATATTGCGTTTAGTGAAAATGGGAATTCTCTTTGTTATGCTAAAAATTGAAATAACCAGAACGGGGTGTGAGAATGAAAGTGTCGCTCGCGAGTTTGACATAACGACGGTGTGAGAAAGGTTGTATTTAGGGGTTGTATTAAAAGGTTGTATTCACTTTGTATCTTCTATATTTATTGTTTTTTCTTTCTATATTCTGACTGGCGTCCCAAGACGATGAATGATACAAATTTAAAACGTAACATCACTCTTGTAAACTGGGAAGTGGTAAGCAGAGGAGCGTACTACAATTTCACATTCCACCACTTATCTTATATGTCCCAAGGTGGAGTTAATGATCAGCTTATTGCCATACACCGGATTGAATTTGTCGTCATTTGAATGTTTATAATGTAGTTTTTGCCAATTTCCGAAAGCTTAATTTTAATTAATTACGGAATTAACACATGACATATAAATTCAATGTTATAAAAATTAAAATTTTGACTTTAATAGAAATAACGTTTTAGTAACGTACACGAAGACAATGAATGAGGGCAAACTCAAAGTAAAAAGAAGCTCGACAAAGACAGTTTTATTCGGCCGCTAATGTTGAGATAAATCTGTTGTCGACAAAGAAGAGGTCAGAGACGAATCGCATAAGTCACTTTTATGGCCCGATACGGCCATGTTAGTGCGAATGTGGGCATCGTCGTGAGGCAAATTGCCGGGGGTACTGTAGATACACTGATAAAGGTCAAAAGATACACTTTGTTACGTCAAATGGTTAAGTTGTTAGCTTAATACGTACACTACAACAAGTGAATGTTATTAGATGTATTGCGAAGATGTTTCGATGTGGTTGAGTGAATGTACAATACGCTATTGTAAATATTTTTTACTTCCTAAAAGGATACGAAAATAGTAAGCATATTTATTCAATGATATCAACTCAGTCCAACTGCATTTCGAGGCTTTCTAAGTGCGCGCGCTAATAAGATTGATCAGATACAGCAGTCACGCGAGAATTTAATCCAAGTCATCTTGGTTTCTGATATACGTACCAACGTGGTATTGTCATAACTCGCTGTAAAGTATTCACAGCGCATTTTCTTGCCTTTGAATAATTTGGCGCGTTTTTAATATCAACAAAAATTTGTTATAACTGCGCGTGAAGGAAAACACCGCGAATAAACCTACCCACCTTGGAATTCCACCATATTATTCTGTGACGTGTATATGGTGTGACGTCCGTACTTAGCCAGTGTGACAGATTGTGAATTTAACTCCACCTATTCTATGAAGAGACCCATATCGACTAATGGAACGATAAAAGATTTGACGATGATATTTCATAAAGTACTAATACACAATAGAGTATTTCAAAATTCTAATAAAATCGCCTCTACCACGTACGAGTACATTGGTATAGATCAGCGTTACAAAATTAGTAGCATCGCGTCTGTAACCAACTAAAAATAATTCAAATTAATGAAATACATACTGACATGTACTAAACGGACCAACGAAAATCACTAAATATCTCATTACTGCAGTCTTTTTACCTACAAATTAATGCTATCTAATTAAAAGTAATTTTATAAATTTCTTACGTAGCTAGACTACAAGTAGGACTAAACGTTCCTACACATACAAGAGACCAGTTGCATAACTCCATGGGCAGCAGCGACCATTTCCGACCAATAATACCTCACCACCTTTTCCATGGTGAGACATAAATGTAACTGGGAAACGTGGGAGTGTACTACACTCCTCTGCATACCTTTCCGGGGATTCCAGGCGAGATACTACTCTCTCGGAATTAAACATAATGATGTATCCATAACAATATGTCAGCCCTTAAAATCCCATTATCAAGTGATCAATGAATCCGCATCCTCTCGTCGCTTTCCTATTTTCTTCCCACGTTACGAAAACGTACACATAATAAATTAATTACAGTTTAAAACGAGTATGACAACGAAGGAAAAATAGCGGTAATCTAAATCACGTCAACTTCGATGAGACATCTGATAAAAGGAAATTTGATGCAGATAGGTCGGCGACGCAGCGCACCCCGCGCGTTCCGAGCGGTCGAGGTTAAATTACATTTTGAACGCAAAGGCCAAAGGACTCTGGAATAAAAATTTTAAACAAAAATAGAAGCCCTCTATCAAGCGGCGCCGACGATTGGTTGCGGTTGGCGCAATGTAGAAAATTGCAGCGATTTACACTATTGCCAAAATTAAAAAAGTTTTTGACTATCATCAAGATCAACTTTTTTATCAGATTTGATCACATTAAAATATGTATTATAATAATGAGTTTTTAAGGGCATTCGCTAGTTATTAGTTTCGAATGTTGATGTGATACAATTGGTTTTATAATAAATGCATTACTCTTTAATATGTAGGTACATTTTGGACTGTGTGGCCGACCTTAGAAGCTATAACAGTATAATTATCTTGTATTATCCAGGAAGGACACTTATATGGAATATTCGAACCTTAACTTTCGCGTTTACATAACATAATACCTTCACACCATTCTCTCAAACCGCGTAACATTTGAACCGACTAACGAAATAAGATTTTTTTTTTCTATTCAGCGTAAGCGGTTTATGAGTTTTCTATTAAGCGGTGCTAAAGAGAATTTGCATTGATTTTTTTGCACCTCCATTCGGCAAACGATAATCGTTGTACTATTCAGAGCACAGCAACCCTGAACTTGGGGCGTCTGTTTATAATATTAAAGTAACTAATTTTGCTGTATGTATAATGCATATGTATGTATACACGGTACATATATAAAAAAAAAATAACATCACACCTGTAATCCTCGAAGAGGTTGGCAAAGGAATATAGAACACTCCCACGTTTCTAAGTCCCACTATGGAATAGGTGGTGAGCCTATTGCCATATACCGGGCACATATCCAGACTCCGAGCCACTACTAGA
>DWFO01000765.1:0-18436 GCA_018246595.1 Mimoniades nurscia nurscia
CGGTGAAACGTGGGAGTGTTCTGCATTCCTCTGCCTACCTCTTCGGGGATTACAGGCGTGAAGTTACGTTTACGTTTAGCTCATTTATATTATCATTTACATCACTCCTGAATTTCCCGGAATTGGTTGGAGGAGAAATATTGTATAATGCCACGATTCACCATTTATATTATTCTTTCCACCGTGGAATAGGGTGTAAGCCTAAAGCCAAACACCAGGCACAAATCCAGTCTCCGAACGATACTTGGGAATTAGAAGGAAGAAAAACTTAATAAAACTGCCCGACTCGGGACCGAATCCAGGGCCTCTTGATTGGCAGTCCCACTTGTCACTATTGACTAACGAGGTAGTCATATTATTATTAATTTTATTATTTTTTTATATCCAGAAAAAGCTTTTATTCATCTCATTTCACCAGTGTTAGTGGGTCTACTATGGCTAAAGGCAATAGGCCTTAGTATCACTGATTGTAACCTGGGTTAGTAGAATGGATAGTAAGATGAAGAAAATGAGGAGAAGGGAGACTCTGCCTTCATTTACTCATTGCCTCATGAATTCCATTGAGGACTAGATGTGTGCTGACTACTATAAGTACTGACTGAAAATTTATTTATTTCATGTAAAAACATCTTAAATTGTTCATTTGGTCTGCATTACATGACCAACAGAGGGTATACAGTATGTCAAGGCAGGGGTTAGGTTGGGGGATAGGTTGTCCTAGACGTACGTCTTAGAATACCGTTATTCTTTCTATGAGACGGAATTGCGTACACACAGCAGCTCATCATATGTAATATAAAAAAATTGTATCGCATCCATCGCTTGAGCGACTAATAACACCAAATATATTCTATATTGTTTATATTCTATAATTGTATAAACCGAACAGAGTGTGTATAAATAATTTTACATGAACCTGTTACGGCAAAGCTACCACCGTGTAGTTGCGAGTAACAGAGTATGTTACAGCGGCCATGTTCGTCGATGAGGCAGATACTAATGAGACGTTACATTATCACGATATGTTGCTAACGATGTATCTGATGTAATGTAATATGTGTATAGAGGAATCGTGGCACGAGTTACGACACACATTACATGACATATTTCATGGAAGTTAATGAGAGTTCTAATGTAAATCGTACTATCTTGAATGTAATAGATGAGAGAGTCAGCCTTGTAGAATGCATTTCGTAACATTTCTCGCTTTAGGACGTTTTACTTTAAAATTTGCAGTATACACAGCCGTTGATTAAATGTTGTCTACCTATTGCCTGCGGCATGCAGCATGCGGCCCGAAGTCCAAGTACAGCATGTCCGATTTCAAATGAGACATAGACGCAGGCGGCTTTATTGATCATTATTAAAAAACTGAAATATATTGAAGTTATTCAATAAGTATTCTTCATAAAAATTCAATAAGTTAAAAAAAGTATTTATTCACGATACATGTAAAATTAGGATACGGTCTAGGATTTTGACATTTCCATACCAGATATTACTATTTCGAGAGGCTTATTACTACATTAACGGTACGTATAGTTCCAGTGTATTACGAAAAGAATTCTAGTACTATAAAAAAAACGTATCTTAACATCAAGTCTGTAGTAATCCCCGGACAGGTAGGCAGGGGAATTTAGAACACTCCCACGTTTCACTAGTTACGTTTACGTTCCACACTACAAAAAATATTTGTTTTGCACGTCGTACCATGCTTGGATCTTGCAATTAACTTGGAAAGTGCTTGAATTGTTACTCCACTATTACACGAAACTATCTTTACGGTCAAGAGAAGCGTCGTAAGATAAATACTGACAACCAGTCGTTTCTGTAATGTAGTGGGCGTCCCGCTGTCCCGCGTTCAGCAGCAATAAACATGTAAATGAGCCCCTGCGCCGCGCGATCGAGGCCGCAAACAAAAATATCAACTTGCGAACATTTTAAGGAACCAGCACTGCATCCACGCATCTCAGTACTAAGTTTCGTAACCTGTCATATTAACGATTGCGGACTTTATTGATGTCCGTATACTTAAATGTCTGTTTGTTTATTTGTTGTCTAAAATAGCTTAAATACGTTTAAATCCACTCGCGAAGCGTAGAGGACTTTGCTGTACAGTGGTGATATAAATTACGGACAGACATGACGTAATAGCAGTAAAGCAATGACGTCATTACATGTCATATAGATATTATTATAATATTTTATAGCTGTCTCGTTGATCGAGTACTCGCGAACGCGGCTACCAATGGAGACGTCGTGGATTGAAATTATGTGTAGAATCTTGATTAAAAACTCTAGTTAAAATTTCTAGTAGAATTCGTGCTCGAAGTGTGTCAATAGGCTCATCACCTATTCCGTGAAGGGATGTAAAGGTATATGGTGAAACGCGTGGTTGTACTATACTCCTCTGTCTACCTTTTATGGAATTACAGCCATGATATTACGATTTTACGTTCATTAATAACTTTATATATGTTCATGCCAGGTCCTTTAGAGTGTGACCAGAGAGCATTGGATAGCAAATTATTCTAAAATACATAATGTACCTACTTCTATATATTTCTCATTCCGTTTACATATGATCACTGGCTCCAGAGACTCCGAGTAATAAACTAAATTCGAGACTTGGCACGGTCTCAATTTTAGTTTATTTCTAGGAGTCTCATTTTTAGTTCATTTTCGAATGCAATGCATGATCGAAGAAAAGTGTTTATGTCAATAAATCGAGCGTCAAAGCGATGAGTTTTGAATAAACTATTTCTGAGTTATTTCCCAATGTAGAGTGAGCTACCAATATGATTTTAAGGTGCCATACTTCTTTTAAAGTATTTGGAATGATTATTAGCAAAACACATTAAAAGTACATCACTAAAACCTCCCCAGTATTTGCCCCGCGGTGGCGCGGCGATACTTCCGTATTCATGGGGCAGTCAACTTCCGGAACATGCATTTAAATTGCACCATTTAAACACAGCGTGACTACCACTCATTGGACGATGTTTTTATTTTGTTATTGGAATCTTTGTTTTGTAGCAATTCAAACTCAAGTGAGTTTGAAATGCTAACAGCAAATCCAAGTGAAAACAACGCAAGTGAACTAATTATTTGTGACGTCAATACGTAATATAATTTAGTTATAATTTCAATACAAAACGCGCTGATATAGGATACACAAACAGTACCATGTGAGGGTCTTGTTGACAAATACATAAATACTTTAACAGAAGTAGATATATTTATATTTCGTTGATGTTTGTATTAATGATCACATATCATCATCAGCCAATCTCCACTGCTGGACATAGGACTCCCCAATAAGCACCATCGCACCTTGTCTTCACTTTGCTGCACCCAGCTTCTGCCTATAACGTATTTTAATTAGTGTCTCATCATTAAATGTCATTTGTTCTGATGCTACATCAGGATTTATTATTTTAATTATTATAATTAAACGCCTTAATCGAATAACAGTGGGTCAGTGTTTATGAGGAACTTCCCGATAAACCATATTGTTCTTGGCAATAAAACTATTATATATAATTTAACCCTTAGGTCACTAACTTGATGATATTTTATTATAAATGTTAAGTAACAAGTGGTTTTAGTAGTAGTAGTAACATACGTAATCCCGTTAAAGCCTTTCACTAGGAGTTCTATGAACCTATGTTTTTCGAATATCTCGGTGAGGCCCGGCGATCGCGCCCAGTAAGCCATAAAGCCGCGTAATGGTCGAATGCGAGTTGCAATATATTACTTTTATCGCTGATACACTTATGGTAGGAAAGAAACGTCATTAGAGGCTACGAGAAAATTCCTATCAATCCTTCGATCCGTGGAACATTAGTACCAAAATTTGAAATATTTTGTTTTTATCTAAAACCGCTACGAATCTCCGTTTGGGCTGTGGAAAAATTCTTAATTAATAAGGTTTTTTTACGTTATTTCGTACGATATCTTAGCATGAAGAACGTGGATGACAGATAATAATAAGTTGGGATAACTCACATGAGGCCACCTGAGCCCGAATTTGCCAAAGTTAGTAATGTAGTAACCAGGGTTGATTATGTACATACATGCAAATTAATGTTTAAATTAGTCGAACTTTTCGTTTCAAATTTACGACGGGTTTGAAAGTATAAAACACTTAGTTTATTAGACCTAAACTGGAGCATCTAGAGGGATATGGACCCGGCAACTTCTAGAAAATGCCTTCGTACATATCAGCTATATTCGTGAACTATAAGCGACAGTAAATTAAGCTCGGCGCGTTAATCGGCGTTAACGAGCCGCATCGTAATATAGTGTGACGCGGCAAACAGGGTGCTCTACGTACTGCCAAAATTGTGATATATACTTTATTAATCTTCCGCAAAATAACACTTTCAATAGGCCATAAATTTCTGTTCATATTGTATCATGTTTTATTTTCCCACTATTTCATTTTTAAGATATTTTATTTATCGTATATTTCTTAAATAAAAAATATTAATCGTTACTAACACTACAATAATACGTGTTGATGTACAATGAATTATAACTCATTGATTATCGTGACCACGTACCGCGTGGTTTAATTTCGAATACGAAAATGTTATTTTTTTAATGAATTTTAACAAGCGCACATGACAGTAACATTTGGACGTGCGCGTCGTACAGCGTCAGCCGCGGCTTCAGCGCGTGACGCGGCAAATTGTGTGTGTCGCGCTGGTCGAACAGTTTTTGTTTTGTTTGAATCATTCACATGTCGCAACAGATTTTAACACACACACACACACACTCACAAATATAGTTTTCATTCGCTTTTAATCTTCTACGTAGCCGATCCGGATATCCAATCTAAACCTCTTGATCAGTGGTCCTGCTTTCAAAAATTCGTACAACGAAATACTTAAGTTGAAAATAATGATCATTTTATGCTTAATCTAATCTTTTAAGCTCATATCATTGACGATAAGATAAGTACTTTAGTTGAAAATTAACGATCATTTTAAGCTTAATCTAATTTTTTAAGCTCTTATCATTGACGATAAAAGAAGTACTTGTTTTGAAAATTAACGATCATTTTACGCTTAATCTAATCTTTTACGCTCATATCATTAACGATAAGTTCACTCATTGTTCAAATAATATACATACGTATGCTACATTTTTATTATTACCGTGAAAAATTATTTTTTACTGCCTAAACATTGAGTTAGCGGGCGTCAAAACAAAAACGAGTATGACGCGAACCGTTGTGCGAGGAAATGGTTATTTTCTATTTTGCATGCGCATTCCGCTCGAAACTGTTGTTGTTCCGGGCCGCCGCGCGCTTCGGAATTATTTACGTCAATCTCTCGGACCATTTGTGACGTCGCTCATTGATTGGCGGTTGGCTGCTGGCTTTTGTTTCGATACCAAATTGTTTTATTTATTTAGCTATGAATATATTTGTTTTGTGTTGTATTTATTTAAAAGCAATGAGTCCGCGGATCGACTCCTTTTGGGTGGTTATTTTAAACATATGTACATATATTCGTTTTATTCGTCCATTTCATCAATCCACTGTTGGATATGGGCCCCTTCATAGAATGAGAGTGTTAAGGATAATTTATAACACTCCATGTGTATACAATTAGTTACATGAGGTAAGGAAAATCTTACTCGATTAGTCTTATACTACGCTCATTGATTATGTTAATTATGCAAAGGCTGAAACGACGGAATGTTAGCGCATAGCTGGACTGTTTTTAGTAATTTTGAAAATGTGCGCGCGGCTCCGTGGAATACGGATCTCACAGTTATGCAGTGGAAGTATGCGAAGATCGTACGGCATCGTGGTGTCGGTGAACTACTTAACGTCACTTGTGAACGCGACATAACTCCACATAGGAATTTAATGAACGAAACTGGATCGTTCACTGGTTCATGGGTTCTTGTTGTGACAAGCAACATGCACTAAAGCAAACGATCCCCAAGCACAGCGTTCACGCTTCAAGATATAAATAGAGATAGATCTTCTGGATCGTTTGAATCTGTATATATTTCTCGCTTTCTATTAGTGGCTCGGAGTCTTGATTTGTGCTTGGTGTATGACAACAGACATAACAAACACAAATGGTGAACCATAGGAGTGTACTACACTGCCCTGCTTACCTCTTCGGGGATTACAGGCATGTTGCTACGTTTATATGTTATGTACACATATAAATGGAAGTTAAATCAATATCAGATAAAAGGAGAACTATTCCCAACAACCCGTGAACAGTTTCATTGTAACGCGGATTGCTCTCGAGTGTTAAGGGTAAGATAAGCCAAAGAAAACCAGTATCAACGTGCAATTATTGTTGGCTAGAACAGTATATATTATGGTATAAATAACACAAACATTATGAACATAAGCTCTCTGTGTGCAAAATGGCATTCATTAGAGGCGGTATATGTACACCTATGGAGTTTCTTTCGTCGCTTCTTCTCCTTAACGAGGCGACTTCCGAAGCAGTAGTAGTTTCAGTTTGACGTACAAAAAGTGTTCTAATGAACCAATTTTGAATAAATGCAATTTGAATTTGAATTCAACAGGGGGCCGAGACAGGTTGACAATGTGATGTGATGACACAAGTTAAGTATTGAAGTGTACTATCCACAG
The DNA here is from genome assembly GCA_018246595.1 of Mimoniades nurscia nurscia. Lineage (NCBI taxonomy): Eukaryota > Metazoa > Arthropoda > Insecta > Lepidoptera > Hesperiidae > Mimoniades > Mimoniades nurscia. Next base: position 6,632 of record DWFO01000765.1, read on the forward strand.
CGTAGTCGTACAGAGAGTAGCTCGACGTTACATGACTATTGCGTTCCAAATTCAATTACGGTTGCATAATGTGTTTTTGCGGCTATGCATTCGGAATGTGTCCGATTCACGGCCTGCAGAGATTTACTGCATGCTGACGGTTACAAACGGCGTAATGAGCTGTTCCTCTGCATTACACTATAACTGGAGTTAATTGATTTGTTCCTTGTTGTGTACAAGCTGTTACTATAGCTGTTATTATGATCCTTCATCTATTAATGTAACTTATTATAATATCTTGAAATATTTTGAGTTCTTTAGTCCGAGATTCAATCTTTTTACTCCATGATGGACTTAGCGTGAAGATATGTATGTAAAATATTATGCAATAACGTAACTTCACACCCGTAATTTTCGCAGAGCTAGGAGTGGACGAAACAGGAGCCTATTTCCACACAACGGGCACAAATCTAAACTCCAAACCAGTGCTTGAAATTTTAACTAGAATTTCGAGTTGGAAAAATCCAAAGGCACCCGAATCGGTATTTAAACCCAGGACCTCGCATTCGGCGGTCGCGCTCCCGACCACTTGACCAAGGAGGCAATCAAAATTTCAATTCATAATAAATCGCGAGAAAATGTATGCTTATTTCGATATTAGGCAACTCATGTCCTTCTCCATGGAAAACGTTTCACACTGCGATGACCGCCACCTCTAACAAGTAGGTACTTATTACTCAGCAACAGAAGACTTATAGAAGGTAATGAAAGACAAATCCACATTTCCAATTATAACTGTAGTCGTGTTATGTTATGTGAATTTCAATCCACTTAAGTATTATTACACATTACAAATGTTTACAGTGAATATATTTTGTATACATGTCCAAACGCGCTTTGCTACGTTTTCATACATACATATACAAAGTCATTCAGAGAAGCGAATTCCAAATTGGTGAAATACGTATATATCTCGCAGCTCTACCTTCTATTACGCACTGAAATATTTAAATATTGTATCTTTCATAAATATACAATATCGCTTTTTCATTTGCTAAAAGCAATGTTGAAATATGTACCGTTTGGGTCGTACCTACACAGAGCGAGCGGTTTGTGACTTACCGCTTGTTCTATCTGCGCTTTGTTTGTAATGCTAGAGTTACCCTGGGGGCGGATTATACATCTCGACGAGGACTTTACTGTATATGTATCTGTGTGTCAACATTACAAGTACCCTTTATTCTGCTGTCACTGTTAACAAGCGGTCTCTACCATACAATATTTCGGTAGTCTGTGTGCCCACCCCTTGGATAAACAACATGGCGTGATATTATGATGATTATTATGTAGAGTAAATAAAAGTGTGAATATTCATGAATGTGAATGTGGATCATAGTATGAAGTAATGATAAGCTTTCAATCTGATATCTGACAGATAATGATAATAACATATTTATTGGTAACAATAACCGCGTATTATTTATACATCAACTTGGTTACATCATACTATCAAGTTGACTGTTATGCTATTATTCATTGCTCTCTAATCGTTGCAATCGAATAGGCTAAACTGGCTGATGGAGGAATCTGAAGTTCTCGAAATCGGCGTGCATATATGAAGAGAGTGATAATACTAAAAAAAGCGGCATTTCTGTAAGGATATAGATATTTGGAATTCGGTGCTCTCTGCCTACCCCGTGAAAGACGTGGCGTGAATATATGTACGTATGTACATGTTGTCGCTCTCTGAATGTTCGGTAAATATACCCTTAGCGTTACTAGGGTTACTAAAGGTATTTTCGCATGATGTTAAACATTATGACCCACAAAAGGAGACTAACAAAGGCATTTTTTTAACCACTCTCTACATCTTGCGTGGTATTTAAAGCCTATCCTGAAGCAGGTATTTATTGGTGATGGGATTGAAAAGGATTAAAACGTTGCTTTTAATTTCGCAAAAACTCATCAAGTTTTACAAGTGCTTCGAGAACGTAATGTTTGCTGCGCAAAAATCATTTTAATCATGTATGTATTAATATTGAACATGTATTAATATTAATTAACATGTATGTATGTATTAATATAAAACTGATGTTTAAAAGTAGTATTAGAATTATAAACAGCCATAGAGTGATATTATTATTAATATACAATATAAATATAACTTTTAGAGGAGGAATTAATGTGGAAGTTAAGAAGACGGAGAGCTCACGGGGCGATAAATTTTGGTTTTCATTACTTGACGGCGGAGGATTAACTTATCGAAAAGGTTTGATGAATAGCTTGGAAATTTCAAGCCATGATATCAGATTCGATATTGAAGGATATTTCTGTCTGATTAAATGTGTACCAGATTAATTTTAGTATGTTTCCACGGGACAGACCGATCAGTCATATACGAGGCCCTTCATCATATGCTCTCGCCGGTTGCAGCGAAGTCCCGGCGGAGCTCTTCAACGAATTTCTACCTATTTACGTTATAACGGCCAATACTTAGAAAAGTCGAACTAATAGCAATCTAGTGAAAATCACCATCAACGTTTATATATAGCCACAGTGTTATTTGAACGGATTTTTCCAGCTCGCTTTACCTTTTAATAACCCCGATCGTTCACTTCCGTGTCGTAATTCACGGTCGTTTCGCGCCCAGCATCACCCAGCCTCACCGCTGCTGCGCTTTGTGTGTGTGGGCGTCCTTAATTTATGTCACTACTACGCTTGTCGCACACGTGACATAACGACCCGTATACCAGTACACTTCAAGTCCGTGAGATTGCCACTTTTAGGCAGTAATTAAGTTAATTCTAATTTTATAGTTGCAATATGAGTATGAGTTGTAAATATTAGGATGCAAAACGATGTGTATTAGTATTTTTAATATATTATATTAAATAAAGAAAATAATTACATTGCGTAATGTAACACTGAGAACTGAAAGCGGTTAAAAATATATTTTTCAAATATTTGTTTTCCCGTAACGTATAGGCAATAATGTTAAATAGAAATTTAACATAACCGAGTGTTTGTTATGGGAGTAAAGAGACGCTTTAATTCAATATAAGTTTCTACTTAAAGTCAATCCAACTCGTTATTACTACCGGCGACAAAGATGAAGTATCCTTAATTTAATCAACCTACCCACCGTGCCCTTCAAACTCACCGCTTAGTAATTTTGTTTAATATATATTCTTAACATATGAAAATATATTGGATCATGTTTACGAATATACTTCCGAGTAAGTGTTTTTATTACTGGAAGGTTTAATATGATATATGACGTATTAAATAAGTTTCACTTAAAATCGACATTTATTTATTGTGTAAAACTAATGTTTGATTTGTTCTTAACATTTCAAGGTTCGAATTGGTACTCAAAACATTTTTTATTTCTTTATCTAATATTTAAAAGAAACTCACACACACTCATTGTCAGTACACGTCATACTACTTGCTACTACGGTGAGCTACGCTAGTACGACGGCCTACGCCACTACGACAGTCTACGCCACTACGACGATCTACGCCACTACGAGGCTATGAGCTACGCGTGTCGAGGAATGCATACTACGCGGTTCTTGACACTGTCGTTCATGTTCAGACTTCATAATCACATAGTTTATATGCCTTTCTCGTGTATAGTGTACGGCGAAATGCGCGCTAGTAATTAATGTGCTATTTGAAACATAACAGAACTGTTAAAACATGGAAGCGTGCAACACTCTTCTGAGTACACCTTCAAGGTCCTACAGGTTGCATAAAATCTAAGCAAATATTATTAAAAAATATTATTGAAATGATAATTGGCTCACTTAGATGTACACACTGACAAATAATTATTCTGCATTATTTCATTTACGGGTGTCTTAATTAAACCTAAATCTTATTTACTGTCTATCATTCAATAGCGGTTCTACATCCACATGCATTCTAGTTCTAAGATACAGCGAGTAAGTATCTACTCTCTGTACCTTAGAATTAGCTACCTCACTAATGGAAGCCGGGCGGCGAGGGAGTGTGTCGGCCACACAGCATACTAACCGACCAAAGTACTGTTTGTACAAACAGTTACACTGTGAAGCCATTACGTATAACATTTATACAAAGCATAAAACTTTTGCGAGTGCACATTTCATACAATACCTTATTACTCATTGAATGGTTGTTCAATGAGTAATAAATAAGGTTAGTAATAGATAAGCCTAGTTACAAACTTAATGGTTTTATCATCATCTTTCGCTCACTGGTCGTTTGGTTGCAGCGTGACTACTGATCGAGGGGTCATGTGTTTGATCCTCGGGCCGTGTACTATTGCATTATACTAACTTAGATTATCTTAGAAGAAATGTCTAATAGTGTATGATGGGACGTGTACGGAACTGATGAAATGTGGATATGTACTATGTATCTCTGTCTATCACTACGGGGATTACAGATGTAATGTGACATTATTATAATTAATTCATAATAAGTGACTACTGAATTTATAGATTGTATTCACTCAGTTCACAAGCACTGTGACTGACGTCTAGTCGAACTTCGTTATATTCGAAGTGGGCGTTTGTTCCAAGTTTTATGAAATTACTAACAGCCCACCCGTACTGCGCTGTACTTAAGATTTATCTACCTCAGTATGAAAGCTATGTTATGTACGTATTAGAAAGTTATTTTATTATATCACTAAGATATAATGAAAAAGATTCATTTTTATACATTTCATTCTTACGCAGCTTCCAAAAGTTTATTCAATCACGTTCATTCATTCATTCAATTCATTCAATCATCAAATTCATTTAATTCATCACATTCATAAAATCTATATGATGTTGGAATACGATATAAATTATTCTTCTGAATGACGCAAAGTACTAGTTTCCTGATGTATTTTGGAATATCTGGTAGTGGACTCCATCTGTACTAAGCGATTTCAATTCCACAGTTACAATCGAAGAGCTAGATAAAGATCGTATCGGCGTGGCGAATCCCATGCTGTGTTGAGTTATATTCCATAGACGCAGCTCGTAATCTCATTTTATGCTGACATTGATCAACAGCCGTTATGACGTAACTTGACCTATTTACGAAGCTATCCGGGAAAGAACACAATGAACGCTACGTTTTATTATCACATCCGGTGTTCCTCCGGGAAATACCGGGTGCGGAAACAGCGCCGTGTTGTGGGTTACGGCTAGATGGCCGGCAGAATTGATTATGGTGATGTTACGTTCAACGGCCGCAGTATAATTATGTTTCGCTGATATAACAATTTGTCAAGATGGAATGTTTATTTATGAAATTAATTTTCATCTATTATTGAATCCAGTCTAATCTGTCTAATATCATCTCTGCCTGCCGCTTCGGGGAAATGTTAATGTGCTGTTATGTGATTTTACTGAATTTAGTCTATTACAACCGTCTGAGCAATTTTAATTAGTTGCTCGAAATTATCAATGAAAGAGTTTGACTGGACAAAAAATAATTAATTTAATACTGGATAAGTAGATACAACACGTGTCTGCATTTGAAGTCAGCATTTGTTTTATACTTAGACTTAAAATTATGTATTAGTACATGACTGCCTCGTTAGACTGAATTTCAACCCCAGGCGGATACTATTAAATTTTTGTAATTTAGATTTTCTAGTAGTGGCTCGGAGTTTAGATATGTGCCCGGTGTATGGCAATACGCTCACCACCTATTCCATAATGGCACGTAAAATTAACTACGAACCTGGTGAAACGTAAGAGTATACTACGCTTCTCTGTCTATCTCTTCGAGGTTTACAGACGTTATGTTACGTGTATAAACACATCGTGCATCGTTACTTCACCACGCAACTAAACTGTGTAACAAATCGTTCATTGAAAACAAATGGATTTCCGCCTGCTCCACTAATCCCGGAAATCAACAATTAATTAGATTCGATTTTCACTAATTACAGCAATTTTGAAACCTACCGTGTTAGTTTGAAATTATTTTGGCCGTATTCATGATAATTGATCTTAATGTCTGCCTGTCGCAATACAAGTGTACATGTACACTTACTAGGCGGGTTCAACAATTGTTTAGCTATGTACTGTAATCTTATAGACTGAATAAAGTATTTGAATTTGAATTTGAAAAAAAAATGATGTAAGTGCCGCTCATTTTTCAATTTATTCAGATAATGACGTGTTATATATCGAATGTAAAGTATCTTGGGGTATTTGTGCTAATATCGAAGATTTTAAACCACTACTATTTTGGACTACTACTTTATCGATAATTTTTTTATATGTATTCAAAACATTAAGTAACCAATTATCGGATCTTGTTCGTCTGTTGATTATAATCTATTCATTCTGAAAATATTTTCAATTACTTAGTAAGTTTAGGTTATATTGTAATGTAAGTGTGTTTTTTTAAATATAATGTACATATGACCACAACCTAGCTGACAACCTCGCCACCGCAATTATCTCGTGACTACGGCCTTTGCAATTCGTAATATCATACACAGTTATCGTTCGTAACTACCCGTTTAGTTAATGACATTTCGCGGAATAATATAATTCCGTTAGAAAATTCTGCCACTACAATCTTGAACCTTGTACGCGGCGATGATATCAAGTATTGTGAACGGTTTACGGTAAATATGTGTTTTTACCGTTATGTGTAAACGTTCTCAAAATAACAGCGCGCCGTTACCTACACGCGCACCGCCGCCATTACGTTTTGTTTATAAACGTAACAATTTTCCCGATAAACAGCGACGCTGTTTTTTGTGAATTTTATCGCGTGAACAATTGAATGTTACGACCGTAAGAGGTTAACAGCGGGCGCACAAGTGTATTCGATGTAATTATTAAGAAATTCCCATTAATTTGGAACAGAAAGTGCGGGGAATTATTTGACACACTGAGACCGATCAGAGATGCTTTCGTTATTCATAGAATCTGTACATGAAATATTAATTATGTATACATGTATAAATTTCGGTAAACGGTAAACAAATTACCAATATGAGACATGATATACAAACATTGATTCGTTTATAAGCATTGATGTAGTTTATCTTCACGAATATTACAAGGGATTTTTTTCTCGACGTGTAGGTATTATAACATGCCGTTTAGAGCCATTGAATAAAGTTGATACAATATGGGGTGCTAATGCGAGGGTAGACCGTGCGGATGTAAGTGTCCCCTGTACTTCGAACGATCCGGATTGTTGGAGGTGAAATAAGCTACAATTTATATAGTTCCATTCAATAGTTGACTGCCTCATTGGTGGAGTGGTCGAGTCTCGACTACTGATCGAGAGAACCTGGATTTGATTCGCGGGTCGGTTGCTATTAATAATTCAACAAATTTTTTTTTGTTGTAATTTCTAGTAGTGGCTCGGAATGTGTATTTTATGTCCAGTTTATAGCAATAGCACCACCATTATGTGCAGTTTATAGCAATAGACCCACCACCGGTTCCGTGGACGGACTTAACGTAACTGTTGAAACGTCACCCACGTGCTCCATTTCTCTGTTTCGTTTTACTTTATCCCTTTATTTCCGCTTTAAACCTATCATATTGTACCTTAAATGTCCTCTTATAATGTTCATCATCCTCAAATAATACGTAATTAATATTCCGGATCAGAGCTACAAATATTCGACTGAGTGTTATTCGCAGCCGGCTGAACACTTTGTCTTCTTTGTTTTTTCGCATTTGTCTATTTACGCCTGGATTGGCGCGGCGTCGCTCACATTTGGACCTTTAATGCTCGTTGAGCAATGTCTATTATATAAATGCTCGTTTCTCTTCAGCTTTTACATAGAAATACTATGTATACAGCCCAAATACTTATATACTAATTTCCGAAGTTTGCTTTTTTTCGTAGTTTAGACTTTAGTTCTGTGGATGTCAAAACCATGATTTTGTTGTATATTTCGGCTTGCGGCATGTGTTGAATTGGGGTACTGAGACACAATACTAGTTACGTACAGTTATAGAAAGAAAGAAGACCTATCTTAAGCAGTGTCTTCGTTCTTGCAGATATTAGACTAAAATATTTACTATCTTTTATAAATATCATCGTTCAGTTATAGTTGTAGAAATTATTATACACATAATACAATAATACATCAAATACTTCTACTCAAATTAGCACATAATTACCTACTTAAACTTACACTTTAAAACAATTTATATTTTTTAAATAATTCTTAACGCATGAAGCAAAGTTAATAACATGGAGAATTCTTCAGTAAATTTTTTTCGACCTGTTCTATTGAACGCTTTTTCACGTTAGTCTCTAAAGCTTACACTCGACTCAAAATATACTTAGTTGCTTAGTAAACGAGAATTAGCCGTTGAAAGTTATCTAAACATGAGCCAGCTCTCAAAGGAAGTCCAATTTGAAGCAGTACGTTCCGACTCTTTCAACTGACGGAGCCAATACATTTGAAATTGGCAAAAGCCAATTTGTAACGGCGTCGCTTCAAAAGACTTGCTCACGTTATAGATAAGCTAAACCTTCGGGTAATTTTTAAAATAACTACGTACGTGCTACGGCCAGCTGCGACCGCTACGCCGAATAGGTATCAGTTCGTTTTGACGAAGTAAAATAATAATTTTGAAGTAACGCGAAGTGGCGTAGGAAAAATCGAATTACGAAAAATCGGTATGCTTATGATACAGTGATAAATCTAGAAGAAGAACATCGAATCTGCAATAATAGTACTCTACGCTTACCACGTAAGAGGTCTGGCGTAATAATTTATTAATAATGATTATAGGACAATCGATTGAAGTAAACGAAAAAATGATATATCGCCGTATATTACACAAGTGATATTTTCCCTTTGCATTATACAGTTGAAACACCTCGTAACATTGCCAGTGCCTACGTACAATCCGCCTACAATAAAAGTGCGATGGAATTTCCTCACGCGCCGAGCACTCCTCGCATCGTAATCTAACGGAGATTGTATTGATGCAGTTATCCGTTTAGTCGCAGTTGCCCGATTGTATCCAGTATCCAACATTGTCCATAGCTGCTCATATTGTTGGACAATACAAAGTAATATTTTAATCGTGAAAAACAAAATATGTGAAGGTAATCGAAACTGGAGTAATTTGTTGATATTTGGGAACGGTTTCTTTCTCTGCTTACTTTAGTTTGTTTAATTCTGTACACATTTCTAATTACATGCATACATATCTTCGTACTAGCTCGGTCATGGGATAGACAGAGTTCTAATTCATATACATAATTAAAATTGGGAATTTGTTATGTAAGACAACAAGAATATACATTTTATCATTTATGGCGGCGAAATCAGAACAAAACTCCGTGCATGTTATTTTACAGTCGCAAAGCTCTAATCAAACACAAATAGGGAAACAAGCCAACTCGTGTTGTAGCGCTGTTTCGCCAAAACGCCGCTGATTTGTTCCAACAAACCGACAACACTACTGCAAAACAGTATATATAAAATTTTGCAACGATATTTACAAACTTTCAAATTTTTTATCTTCCATTGACGGTTTTGTATGCGGATCATGGAGACTATTCAAAGTTAACAAACGATGGACTTTGAGTATGTAAATAATGTAGAAATCGAAGTTGCAGATTTTATCGGAGTAAAAGTTCGAAGCTGAATACGCGTTTATAACACTAGGTTAAACGCTATTGGAAGACAACGGGCACCGATAATAGTCGGTTTACGGATATTGGATCTAGGAGAAAACTATTTGCTGGCAAAATGGCGAACTGCATGAAATTGTTTCTAAAATACATTATGCAGCTTTTCAAGTAAACGGCCGTCAAATGGGGGTAAGAGGGCAATGGAAATTTGCTTGGAAGTAATTCTATTCAAACTCTAAGCTGAATTTCAAAAATAATAAACACAAATATTACTCGGCAACTTTTACAATTGTTGTTTTCGACGCAATGTAAATCAACACAGAGAAAGGGGAACGTTATTGTTTTCTGAATTCGATTGAAAAATATGTACAGAGTACTGTTTTTGTTTCACGATAATACAAATCCATTTGTAACCCAGTCGGAGACCCGTGATCAACAGTGTAAATATAAAAGGGTTTTTGATGACGTTGGTCGTGATGGTTGCAAGTGCGACTGCCGAACGCGAGTGCCTGAGTTCGATTCCCGGGTCGGGCACGACTAAATTTTCTAATTTAGATTTTCCAGTAGTGGCTCGTAGTCTGGATATGTGCCCGGTATATGGCAATAGGCTCACCACCTATTCCATCGTGGGACGTAAAAAGTAACTGGTGAAACGTGGGAGTGTTCTACATTCCTCTGCCGACCTCTTCGGGGATTACAGGTGTGATGTTATTTTTTGTTATCAATACAACTTATTCTTTTTTTAATCAGGTATTTATACAACTTAATCCTCAGATGAGGCAAGGTGTTTTACACATACATCAGAAAGAATTTGGATTTCATTGTTCATTCATTTTTTAACTTAGGTAGAATTATCTAACTTTCATTTTTGGATATTGACATTATTCCAACACAAGACTAACTTCTCACCCGTTGATTTAAAGGTGCCTGAATAATATCCTTTAGAAGAATTTATACATCCTCAATGCAATGACGATCAATGTGCCTCTTCCTTTTCAATGAAATGATGGATCCGTGTGGTAGATTTTGAAGCAGTCCACGACACACAATGGCGGTCGCTTCGGACAAACCAAACAACCGTAGCTAGTCTCCTTTCTTCTCTTGTTCTTCGCGCAAACACGACACCGCAGAGTTGGCTTCTTCTTCCTAGCCGTCGGCGGTAGATAATCAAGGTAATGGAAATTTCCGTAGTTCGAATTGGTTGGATGACGTAATTTTAAACCTGAAAGAAACGCTTCAGTTATTTAAATAATGAAACGCCAAAAGATGTGTCATAATGATTTTCATTTGTCTCTTTACATTGTTTAAGTTCGCGGTAACACGTCTACTTCCAGAATGGGAAGATTTAAGATCAAATCTGCGGACCAAGTACGAGTTGGCAAATTACACGTCTTTATTTATTTATTTATTTATTTCAGTATTATCTTATAGTAATATCTTTTGTATCTTAGAAAACAATATGAAGAACTCTAAGACCTGCAACTTTCTCCACGACGTTTACCTTCATCGTCACGACAAGTGAAATTTAATTTAAAACACATTTTATGTAAAGAAGAACGCACCAAAATTAGAACCCCGTAATGAGACGCCGAATACTAAATCACTAAGCTATCACTGCATTTTTGTTTGCGCCCAATTTAATCGACGTCGACTTCAACGAAAAAACATACTTAAATGTATACATAAAGATCCATGCAAGATCCAATCTATCTCAATGACCCGTTTACTTATATCTTGTTCAGCGAAATATATTTTGTAAGTAAATCTTATAGTAATATCTTTTGTAACTAAATATTATAGCAAAGTAATATCTATTATTAATATTCTAGAAGTGTTCTAGTATTCAGTGATCGATTTGAAACCACCATTGGGGACTTCAGTTTATTATTATCATAGGTATTTACATCTGCAGTTTTAATTTAATTTACTTTCATGTATATACACTATGAGCTAGGTATGTTATATGTATAACGATTAATGAAACATGTTAAAAAAAGCACACATAACTTTTTTACATGTCGAAAGTTATTTATTTGTAATAAGCGTAAAAACTCAATGACATCCAATCCACAGTAACAAGGCTCATAACCATTTTAATGTAAATTTAATTACAACTTTAATTTAATTTAATTACTGCCTCGTTGGTCGTGTTGGTTGCGAGTGCGACTGCCGAACGGGAGGTCCCGGGTTCGATTCCCGGGTCGGACA
>DWFO01000766.1:0-18427 GCA_018246595.1 Mimoniades nurscia nurscia
GATAAATGACAGGAGTAACAGTACTAAATCGAAGTGCTAAGTAGTCTAGGCTTATTTTGACTTTTGTAATAAGGTCGAGTTTAAACTATGGTACGGAAGTTAGACCCGGACTAGTTAGTCCAGGTTTAAACCTTGGTTTTGAATGCTTTTTGTAATAAGGCCGTATGTGAATTAAGCCCATATCAGTTTAACCACCCGTACATGTAGATTATTACGGACGTTCCCGATAAAACTTGCGTGAGTTAAGCCAGTATTTAATTTAATCATACACATAGATACTCACGAAAAAATTCGGGATATGGATTTCGTAGGCCATTATCGTTGGCGAGGTTGTAGGTAAAATAAATGCATTAAAACAATACATCATTGATTTTAAATGGCAATTGTTATGTGAATTTATATCCAGTAATAAATAAAATGTTGTTGTATCGAGTATAATTGGATTTTTCTAATTTGAAATATTACGTGTACGGTAATAGGCATACTATCTATTCCATTGTGACACGATTAGTAACTGGTGAAACATGGGAATTTATTGCACTCCTCTGCCTACTTTTCGTGATGTTACGTTGTTTTATGTTATAATATTAGCTAGAAAGTAAGAACATTCCCACGTTCTACCAGTTGTTACGTTCACGTCGCACTGTGGAATAGGTGGTGAGCCTGTTGCCATATGCCGGGCACATATGCGGACTACGATCCACTACTAGAAAATCTAAATGAGAAAAATCCAAAAGTGCCCGACCCGAGATTTCTACCGAGGACCTCCCGATCGGCAATCGCTCTTGCAACCATCACGACCTCCGAGGCAGTTAGTGATTTCATGTAACTCGTTAAAAGTCAAAGTTCATCCATTAGACATACTAAGCGTTGGATGTTCAAAGTTATATCAGAGCGGTTCAAAGTTGAACTGGATGTAGCCTATTTATGTTGCAGTTTAGCCTTGTTACAATTGTTCTAACTGGTGGTTAACTTGTTCTATGACGGGTTGAAATAATACGGTAATTTTTTTTTTTAATTCTACGTTATTAAGGTTTTGATGTCCAACAATATAGGGTAGATACCTTTTGATATATAAATCTGTACTCTGTATCTACTACTTTTTGACTATTATTTTGAATATTGATGGTTGAACGTGAATAATGAATGTTTGATTTAACGTATTTGTAACATAATATATTTATGTAATATGTATAAGAACTTTAGCTTTACGCTCCGACTTGAAAAATGCCATAACTTACTGTTGTCCGTACACGCAATATTCTTAAAATGGGTACCAAAGTACTGAAATTTATTTTTACTTTTTAAAATATAGATAAGCAACACTGACTTCATGCTTCGGTTGCTACGAAAATGTCAACCGTAGAAAATACCCTCTCATACACGGAACGCTCCCCGATATGTTATCTTGAAACATTTCTCTTTAAAAATATAATTCAACAAAGAAACCGTCGAAGAACCGAACGGGAATTCCTTTGCTTTATACAGTTCGTGACGTCGCAGAAATTTGTTCCCGAGAAAATATCGTCTCCATCTAATAATATAAGGAAATACCAAAATTACATTTTCACCGAGAGAATTTTATAGCGCAACTTTAACGTGGAACTTTTGTAATTCACACAAAGTGTATACGATACAATGTGTATTGTAAATGTAAAGTCCTTTCACGTTGTGCGGAAAGCCACTGACTTATATATGAGACGAATAGATATTTTCTTTAATAAGATGGATGTATGTACGTGTTATCGTCATCGTTTTCATAGTCATCTACATCGTCACGGTCATCACTATCATCATCAGCTGCCAATATTCAGACGCCTAATATTATGTCAATGTTTAGACATATGTACATGTGCCTTATATGATACGCGAAATGAAACCCAACGTTTTGTTCGGACGTTCTTTTTTAACCGAAATCTTGATTCATGTCTTAGCATCTTTTGTCACCGCAGTCCATTACATTCTGTCTTGTATCAGTTAGAAAATCCTGTACAGCTGATCCTATCGTCCTTAAAGACTTGATTGTTTAGTTTGCAGATAAAAGGGTTTGATTGTTTAGTTTGCTAAGTTTTTTGTGGTTGTACTAATAGGATAAACAATCCCGCTCCTTTAGTCCTATTGGAGATTCGATGTATATAAATGGCAACTAACACTCATGAACGCCGCCGCCTCCGTCACTACATGATTCACGTATTCATATTAGATACACATATAAAAATCGTATATGGGTCAAATAAACATTTCTCCTCTCGACGTAGCCAGTATCAATACGGAGCCGCCGCCGTCCGTCTTTATAAAGTCGGCAGTAATACGCGTTTATAAATATTTGGACATTTTTACGACTATCATATAGTTTGTGTCTATTTCGTAAATGGACGCTCTATGAAGTGCCCGCGGAGTGGAGTGCCGGCAGCGGAGCTTTTACGATCTGCAACTCTCGCGTGTTGCTCGTTCATTATTTTTATTAGTATTTAAGTATATCGTGAGGTGAGAAGGTATAGGTAAATATTGTAGTATTGAAAGCAAAAGTGAACTTGCGTAAATTAAGAATACAGATTTAATTTGTTGTACTAACAGAGACGTTAGTCCGTTTACGATTTGATTAATCTGATTTCTATGCTATGTTCATTATTCTATTTAGGTTTTTGTTTACAGTTTTATTTATATATCAGTAGGAAATATTGAACATACAGTCAATGTAAAAATATACATATGTAATCGCAATGAACTATGCGGCGTGTGGATGCTTTTATTATTTTATTTTGACATGATATGTAGATTGTCTTTCTCATCATCATCAGCTTGTCCTATTCCACTGCTGGAAATAGGTCTCTCCTGAGGGGTTTTTGTCATAATCCCCATACAAGCTATGCGGATTGGGCAGTACAGAGCACGGGTTCTCGCATTGCCTATTCTGTTGTAGCCGTGCCTAGGCAGGCCGTGGGATCTGCTAGCGTCGGGCTTAGTCGCCTTTTACGGCACTCTGTTATCTCCGTCCCGATACGTCTTTAGTCAAATTCTAAATATACAATTATTATAATCTCCTTAATTTTTACTTGGTATTTGTCGGTGTTGAATTAAAATTAAGTAATGTAAATTTTGACCTCAAATTGCATAGAAATCGATAATCTGTTTGGTTTTAGATCATACATAGTTGAAACATTGGGTAATACGCGTCTCAAGAAAATGGTATAAATTTTAAACTACGGAAACATGGCACACTTTTAAAAGTTCCCAGGCGCCTGACAGCTGTTTACATTTAGTGATTTTCGATATACACAGTGCATCGTTATGTTTATTGATTGTGATATGTATGGATGAGCGTACAAGGTGAATATTCCATGGTAGAGCAAAAGAAAGTCAAAAAGGATTATGTAAAGTGAGTTTGGATTTGGGACCAATTAATGACAATAGACTGACCCCCTATTCCATAGTAGGACGTATGAAATAAGTGGTGAAATGTTTAATATACCTCAACACCTCTGCCTACGTCATCGCGGAAACTCACGCGTGCTGTTCTATTGCCCTTTAACAACAAATGTCGTAGTAATAACGTAACACGATAAGATATTACCTTGGATACTTAAGAGTGAAATATACATAGTAATTTAGTCCTGATAAAATTCTGTAATTTTTTTCTGAACGTATTAGGAAACATTTTTATCTCCTCGGATATTCGAATGTCCTTGTATTATAAAAGGACCTTTATATTTTGTGTTGTATAAGGAGCTTCATGGTTCACGGGTCAAGTTAAAGGGTTTTCAGTAAAATATTTGAAGAGAAATAAAAAATGCGGTCAAGAGTTCGTTCATGTTATTCTTTTCACTGATAAAATTCGATGTTGTTTAAAAATTAATACTCTTTAGAAATTTTCAATGCTCTCCAGCGCTTCACCGATGTTGAATTTACTTTTGATTTTTGATTAAAAATTTGAAGTAGAAATCTTTCAATGAGAGAAATGTATTTTTTTCCTATTCGAAGTGAAGTGTCTATCTTCTTGAAACGACAGTTGCAATGTCCCATTTTCATCTCCAGAATACTGGCAAGTTTTATATTGCGATTTGAAAAAATCCTATTCGAAAAAGTTCACCGTAAACCTATCGCCTGAGCTATTATGACATGTTACATGGACTTATGGCTTCATGAAAAGTTCAAAACTTCAGAGACGTAATAAAAAAGTTTTCTCCTTTATAATCCATCAATACCGAGTTGAAATTACGACAATTTAAGTAGAAATCATAGAATCTTAGAAAGTAGCCAAAATTATTTGGGTAATGTTTCTCCAATATTCCCTTGGATATGGAACAGTTCATTGCTAAATTTGATTATCAATACGTAGAGATTAACAGCTTGGGGAGATGAAAACCGCTGAAAATCTGTGCTACACGAGACTACATTCTCATATCGGCATAGGCTGTATCGCTTCTTTTTGACTATTCCTTTACATTTTTAACACTTTATATACTATTGTTCTGTTTGTGTTTTTTATTAACGTAACGTATATTCACGCCTGTAATCCTCAAACAGGTAGGCAGAGGAGTATAGTATATTTTTCTTATAATGTAATTTTTAGGATTATTACTTGTCACTTATTTCCCGTAACATGACCTCAATAACAAGTCATTCGCATCTGATGCATAACCATTGGCAGGTTGATTTGAATTTGAATATAATAGTAAGCATCCCTTGAACGTTACATTGGTCAGATTTTCTGAACGCTTTAAATCCTCGATCGCAAAATTTCTATAATTAAAATTCTAGTAGAGAACAAAGCGGTGCCTGCCACCTATCATGTTTCTGGTTGTGTTATCACATTCAGAGAGAGATAATCGCTGATGTGGAGAATGAGGTGCACGATGCGTGTTATTGCCATTATACGCTTAGAATGTCTGTGTACAGGTCTCTTTAGTACATAGCATATCCACGTGACGTCACAAGGTTTGAATGTATAGGTACTTTATGCTGATCTTGTCCTTTTTTTTCGTTTATATTTATGTACTCCCTCGCTCTTTTTGTCCCCTTTTATATCTGAGATTTCTTTCAAAAAGGTACAAGTCCCATCAACCTGCAAGTACTTCAAACTTTTCAAACCTTCTATCCATTGGAATGTAATTTGTTGCAGTTCATTCAATAATAAAATGTATGACACTTATTTATTTTATATTATAGTGGTTATAATGCCGTTTTTAACACACACAAACACACCCAAACACACACAAACATACACAAACATACACAAACACACACATTAGGTGATTTCGAGCTGACGTAAAATGTTTTCTTTCATCAAATTCAACTGTACGTTTTTGTTCGTACGCCGATACGTATGTATGTGCAGGGTCAAAATACGATTGAATTTAATCTCACTAATAATATCTCATGCGCTGATGAAATTTCATACAACCGCACGCTCGCTCGCCGAATCGCATTTAAAGGTATTCCGGATCCGAATACCGGATACGGAATGCATCCAGGCATTCGAGAGAGGTATTTCGACAGCCATGTCAGCCGACATACGGGCGAAGCGGTAGTTTGAGAGGCATTTTCAAAACCAGCATGTTTTTTCAAATAAATTATTCAATTTACAACACGCTACGGTATAGGTACTCGTATACTTATAACAACGTATATGTAACGGGTCACCTCGCACTTGGCCTTGGGTATTCATTAATTACCTGAAAGTAAGAAGATATCACACCAATAATATTACACGTGAAGTACATTGCAAACATTTATAAGAGTAAAACGCCTTCACTGTTATAAAGTTATCAATTCTAATGTAGTGTCAAGTTTCTTACTCTAAAAATCTTAACTCTACAAATCTTAACTCTTCAAACCTTTACTCTATAAACGTTACCTACAAATCTTAACTCTACAAATCTTGACTCTACAAATCTTTACTCTACAAACCTTAATTCTGCAAACCTTACTTCTACTAATTTTGACTCTTACAAAACTTCACTCTACCAATCTTGACTCTACAAATCTTAACTCTACAAACCTTAACTCTGCAAAGCTTAACTTTACAAACCTTTCCTCCACAAACTTCAACTATACAAACCTTAACTCTACGAACCTAAATTATGGTCGATTCATGATTTTCACTTAACACCCGTTCACGTTTTATGTAACTTATGATTATAAGTAACCACCATGTTAAACTGTTTGTTAATTTTTCCATGATTATGATAAGTCATAGTGCAGTGTCAAATATGCATATATACATAAAATGTATACACATTCATGTACACATACACCTATAGCGGCGTGTATGTATTTGCGTGTGTACATATAACGGTACGGTCATCTTACATAACAACACAGTGATAAAAAAATATGTTTGCTTTAAGGCGCGCTGAAATTAACGGCATAGTTTCCTAAATGATTATGTCCAACACTTTAGGTACGTATCACATGCGTATGTATGTATCTCTAGCATTAGCCATACGAATATTTACATCAATAATGTACATACTAGTAACTAAATGTGTACAACCACTTTGTAAACGCCGTTTGTGATTTTATGCTGAAGTTTTCCTCAAACTTTACTCGATGGTAATGATGAGATGCGAGCTCGCACGACACCTATGTTTTATCTTGATGCCCCTTTGGCACATGTCAATGTATTATATATTTATTTATATTTGTGTAATGTTTTTTTTTGGCATTTTTTATACGACCATAACAAACGAACATTTAAATTAATTCATACTATGTGTGTGTATATGTCCATAATGTTTTCTAAGGCGTGTGTAGTCGCCAAACCGCACTTGACCAGCGTGGCGAACTATGGCATTGGTTTGTCTTGTTGTGAGATTCGTGTCCAACAGAGATGATGGTGATGACGATGATCATGATAATGCAGCTGTCTATAAATTCATAGCGTTGATGTTTCCTTTGTGTTAAAATGTAACGTTACGTCGTGATATCACAAGTTTTTCCACCGTCGTCACAAATAGATGAAACTCACTGCATGATCAGTTGTAGGTGTATCCCCCCACTGCATCCTAGATCATTACTAAGGACCATTCAAAAGTATTGAAGATAAGAACTTTAAGTATTTTTTTAGTAGTAAGACATCATGTTCATAATACAGTTCATAATCATGTTCATATTACAGATGCAACGTACGTGCCAGTCTTTACAGATGCAGCATAGCTACATATGACTGTTGGAATTCCGAAAGGAAAAAAGAAATCAGATTAATGGAATCTCTCATAATAATTATAATAATATCTGGCACAGATCTGTGCGCAGTTAAATTCAGCCTCTGAAGAGCTCTTTTAATCATCCTCCGATTCTATATAGATGAAATTGCAATCGTTCGATCAGAATTGCTTATCGTAATATTGGCAGCAGAGAAGTGAAAAATGTTTTAGTTTTTACTTTTAGTAAAAAGTAGCACGAGTAATGCAGAAAAGCAATAAAACATAGTACATATTTGTACAATTGATGGTCTTATCATTAAACAGGGTTCGCTCCCAGACCACAATAGTTGAGATTGACAAAGAGAAGGGTGAAGGCTGTGCACATACTGTTTTGGTATATTATTTACCTCTGTTCTTATTTATGTATTATATTATCATCAACGTCATTGTCTTCATCAGCCTCATTATCTTTATCACCGTCATTATCTGTATCGTCACCGTTCCATCATTCAGCTTTTTATCATTGGGAATATAAAAAGTTGATGGCGGGCCATTAGAAAGGTTAAAATCAGAATCTGCCCTTCAGACCGAGTACGAATTGTCAAATTACACGTGTTTAATTTTTTTATCAGTTCCCAAGCAGTCGGGAATAAAAGTACATTTCAATTTGTAACGAATTGTATTGTTGTCCACTCGAATAGTTATAGTTATAGATCTAAACTTCTAGTGAAAAACTTAAAAATCAAAATGTATTTTTGAAATATTACAGGTTTGCAATTTAAAGCGTTTCGGTGCAAAAGGATGAAACCCCTAAACGTCGCGTACAGCATGTAGTTTATAAATATGTTAATGTCTTCTTTTTGCAACGTTTGTCGCAAACGTGAGGACGGACTGGGTTGAGGCCCGTACGCGAGCTTGTGTAATTTGGCATGAAGCGTTCTATCGCTTTGAACATTGTGACGTTTATTGGGAAAGATGTACAATAAATCAAAAAATTACATCTTTTTATCGCTTTAAGGGATAATGTTGTATGGCACAAGAAGCTTTCGAAGTGCTAACGCGCCAGCGGAACTAAAGTGAGTGAGGGAGTAAGGGAGTGAGTGAGTGAGTGAGTGAGCGAGTAAGTGTGAGTAAAGTTTAAACGATTTCCTTCTTAATTCACTATTATAGTTATGCGATATTAACGACAGAAAGCATGAATTATATCGAAACGTAAAGATGACTTTGGAAAATGTCTTCTATTTGAGTTGAAAAGTGACTCGTGTAGGTATACCTTGTAATACTCAGCGAAGCAGTTTCATGGACTTACAACCACTGTAAGTCCAAATCCTTTTCTAAGTTCCGAAACATTATTTGATATTTTCAATTCGGTTGGTAAAAATAACTTGGGCTAGTAACTTTCAAATTGCTGTAAAACATAGTAGGTACATATATGTTTAAAAAAAAGATCAAAGAAATACAGACATTACATACTGGCAAAAACTCTTTAGAGAATATGTTAAATAAGGACATTTTTGCATATTTATAAAAAAATTATCCATGTCAGATTTCCCTGACCGCAGGCATTATAAATAATTGTAATGGACCCGACACATGTGTATGATACGTTTTGAGTCAGTAGCAAACAGATACACTTGATCTCACCGCAAATAGCACGTTCGGTTGATGTGCGCGCGGCCTGACGCCGACCGCTCGCACCCTTCTCACCCGTGTAATTATTTCCACGAGCCCCTCGAACGTGCCCGCCTACACCCGCCGGCACATCAAAATGCCAGGTTCGGGATGAACGCTATAATATACGATGAATAGCCGCAGTCGGCACGGATCAGGCACAGAATTGTTATACGGATTACAGTTGATTTCGATCTAGACGGAAAGTAATTAGAGATTTATTACATAAACATTTGTTTGTTCCGTAAACTGAAAAAGCAAACCAAATACATAGTATCTTGATGACTGAATGCATTTAAACAACAAATAAGATGCTAAAGTTTTTTAGCCTCGAACGAGCCGTTTAACTACTTTTAGCAGAACTTTATGCGATAACACACCAGATATAAGTATGTAGGTATGTATGTTAGAGGGAAATTCATTCCAGAGTTCGCGCGTTGGTTGTAAGGACGAGCGCGCGAAACGACAGGTGACAATTACCACGCGCGCAAGAAACAAATTTCTACCCCGTGCGAGTAGAAGTCAACTCGAGAACGATTTTGATATTGCTTGCAACGGAAAAGCAAACCAAAAACGTGCTTAATACGTCAAAAATATCCTTGCTTAGGTTAATAACTTAGGAGTATGCATTTGTTTTCTCAATTGTCTCGATTGTAGGATAAGAACCATTTTAATAAATTTCGACAATAAGGGTTGCAGCTGCGATTGTATTAAAGAATTGCTGCGAGGAAGTCGTAACATAGTCGTAACATATACGTCACAGGCTACGTGGAAATTGATAGTAGATTGCTCGACTAGAGTTACATGGCATCGTGGAGTGTCGCGCGGCCGTAATGCTGCCTGAGAGGCGTTCACGTTGCATGTTCAGTATTCCGGGAATTTAATACAACTCACAGGTTAGATGCAAAATTCCCACACTAAAGCGTTAGTTGAATGTTAATTTTGTTGTTTTAATATATAACTTGAATGTCGTAAATTCCGCTCACTATTTATTCTTTTAATTATATAGACTTATCAAAATTCAAGTGTCGGGACGGGCAGAGTTATGAGTGTAGAAGGAGCACGGTAGCTCTGTAGGGATGATGTATGACTATCGGTGCCCTTAGTCTATCCTGTAAGAGATTCGGCGAGACAGTGTAATAATATTAAAGATAAGTAAGTACCATTCTCAACTGCAAAATGAATCATTTGAAACATGAATGTATGAATATTTCATTGTCAAATGTCAAGTCAATAAGAAGACAAGTTACGTCAACTTGTTGTTTCATCAAATTTGCCTTTCAACAGCCCGGGAACTTGAACAAATTTTCTAGGTAGTTTGCCTGTGGCTCATATAGGTACATACGTCAACTAAAACGTATATTAACATATGACATGTAGGTATTATATACGAGTAATCATTTTGGCGTACCTGTGTGAAGAGAGAAATGAACGTACGAGAATCACGTTAGGGCTGACAGGCTGTATTTGGTACTCCAGCTCTTTTATACACCGTGGACCGGGCGTGGTGTTGTATAATTATATTCGACTGTTGTACGACTAATAGGGCATTCGCAATTACTATGGCTGCCACCTACCGTCTGCCCACTGTTGGGCTTGGGTTTGGCAAACGCTATCACGCTACTTTACTGTACGTTCTCTCTGTGACTGCAACTCTTTGATGAATCTTTTTTAACTGAAGTTTGTTTAATGATAACAATTATCGGTAATAGGTAATCGATTACTTAATGTGCCTGGAAACGCTGGAAGGAATTTGCGCTTAGCAGCTACCTATCTCAGTGGTGACTGTCTTGCGCCTTGCTTAACTTTACAGATCGTTCGCTGTCTGCAACCGCATCTGGGTTACTGGCGCTTCATATGTATTTTGTATCGTTACATTTGAAATTATGATGACTCAACATTGATACGCACATGATTGGTATAATTCTTTATTAATACTAGATGTGATAGTAACTATGCTTTTAATGTAAACGTAGTAAATTGTTGCATATAGTTTCTATAGGGCCGAGGGGGGGGGGGGGTTAGTGGGGGTTATCTCGTAATGCGCTCCATTGATCATCCACCCCTAATTAGATTGGGTGTTGACGGCTAATGGGGTTTACGAGTGCGTACTCTGAGAGCGGAGTGACGATGACGTTTATTGCCCTGAGTTATTCCCGTTTGTTAAGTGAGTTACGGGCGTCGAAGTTTTTAATGTGATCGCTAATTGCACATGTTATATCGAAATTAATCATTGTCGTACAACGCGCGCGGACAAAGCTTAGCTTTATCGGTCGCAGTGGATGTTTGGTTAAGCAAGATGACATGTTAAAAAAATTACATTTAATCGACTTCAGTTTACTATGACTTCTATAAATATTTAACATAATACCTTAATTGTATATTAATCAATGCTAATCATTGTTGGTATTATTAGGTTGATTAAATTTTGTTTGCATAGATTAATACTTTCTTCTTTTTTTTCTAGTGAACAAATACGTAAACAAAATATAGCTAACCGATTTAATTATGCACAGTGTTTTTTGAGACATTTCATTGAACGCGGCCACATATTGCCACGCTCCAATCGCAACAGAAAAAGTGACCTTAATGGATTAATAAGTCACGCCAATGCCGCAATAACTGATGCGATAAGTGTATCCTGTTAATTAAACGCATTATTTAATGGTACGATGGCATTGATTCTTATGGTTCTTGTAAAATTCTAGGTTTATTTGGAACGTTACGAAGGTCCTACGGCCCACTTAACTACTAGTAAAAGAAAGAAAAGGGATTGGTCAGAATAAAGTTACTAGTAGGTACATACTCTATGTGACACTTGTTCATAGTTAAAACGGCTAATTGGGTTTGTATACGAATAAAATTGTATTAGCATTCATGAAATGTAGAATGTTTTTAAAATGTGAATGTAAAATATTCCATCTGTTGAAACACGTAACGACATTTCAGCGCCGGTGCTGGTGAAAAGAGAAAGTAGGTAGGTAATGTATAGCAATTTTTCATTTTGCGCTAATTTCGCCAAAACGTCTGCCGCGGTGCCGACTGCGCTAATGAGAAATAGAATTGCTATATTACTGCGGGCGAATTAGGCTTAATAAGATTGTTCCATTTTCTAGCGGTACATGTAGGTATATACAGGATGGTTGTTTGAGCTACCTTTAACATTTCTGAAGCTGAAATTTGACGGTATTAAGCATTTCCATCGGTTAAGATTCTAACAAAGCTCTTTAGCTTCTTGTGGGTACTTTAATCGAAGTCGTCATACACGTTTGTTTTTTGATGCAGCTTTCTGTTAGTGCTATGAAATGACTTAGTTATGGAGAAGATGGTAATGAATCGTGATGATATTGTTTGAAGTTAGTGGAATGTCTCGCTGTTTTCTGATTCGTGTCTTCCGACGATTCCCATGTCATCGTTTATCACTTTATTCACTGGTTTACAGGTTGATTTTACTCCGTACGGTTGGTATCATCTGTATTACATTTTCGAAGAAATAGTTTAAAATTTTAAAAAATGCCATCTAGATTAAACAGTGTAGATTACAATTTTATCTAAGTTTAAACAGGGTATTGTTGGTGGCGACTAAACCCGGCGCCGGCAGATTGCGGTAGGTCTGTCCCGCCCAGACTACACAAGCCTAAATGCCCTTCCCGCCTTCGAGCAGCAGGCTGGGCGGTGCGAGAACAATCCCACATTCCCAGTGTTGGAATTATGGATAAAAACGTTTCGATGGCAGGAGAGGCCTATGTGCAGCTGTGGACTTAAACAGGCTGATGCTGATGACAACTTTATCCAACTATATATGTAATAATTGGTACTTTGTCAATGTATTATACAAATAATAATTTGTATAATCAAACGGAGCGTCTAATGCATGCATTAGTGAAAGAGGTTCATACGTACACTCACATATTTGCATGGTAATTAAAATTTCATTGCACTAGTACCTTTGCGTGAACAAACTGCATAGTGTGAACGTCATCTATGTATGTATATAGTTAATGAATCTATTCATTTGCCATAAAAACACAGCTACATAAAATATGTTCGTTACTTCGAACATATTCGAGGCGCTGCGCTGCTTGAAAACGCGCCTTCACATTTTGTCAAACATAAATCCTATGAAGGACAAAATGTCGCTCACATGGTCTGGACACGCTGTGAATTGTTTAGAGTGAGTTAATTTTACAGTTTGAATGTATTTCCACTTGAACTGTCTGAATTTCGTTAGGCGTCCATTTAACTGGCGCGCGTCGCAGAACAGACGATTTTAGCTGTTTTAGCGATACCAACGTATAAACTTCATTAGAGATTGTTACCTAAGAAAAATGTTCTTAAGCAAACACCGTAGATATGTATATGTTATTGTTATATTCTGTCTTCACACCGGGTGCCTTGTGGGGTAGGCTGAGATTACCGTGTGCCAAATATCTTTATCATTATAGAAATGCCGTGCTAGAAGTAGCACATTCTTTACATTCCTTTACCTTTCCTCCATCACCTTACTATTCCTTTACATTTTCTTAACCGTTCCTCTACATTCATCACTAAACCTGCACACCACGTTGGTTCTGAGTCTCCTGACTCCTCCCTCGGCCAGTATCTGAATCATTTGCTTAAACTATGTTAGCAAGCTATGTATGTTAATCTCCCTTCGACATTTGCACTTACCAATAGTAGCTTTGTATATCTGTTTCGAATTCTTTCATTAGCTAAACTTTTAATTCGGTAAATAAATAAACGAAAAAAATGACTTTATATCAAAGTACATTTAATGGAATAAATTTTGTAGACTTTGTTTGGTATCTTCAACGTCTTTAATCTCCCAGGAAGATAAGGGATAAAAGATGTACCGCGTTGTAAAAATGCGGGTATGGAAACGTTAATACGACATAAAGACCATTATGGAGAATTCATAGGCGTGTAGCATTCCGCGCGATGTTTTCCTCAACGTTATAGCGAGTTATGTTTAATCATAATAATATATTCGTACATTTGGTGCGCTTGAAGATGCGAGGCAGGTGAAATTCTAAGTCATCGAAATTCGACGTTCGAAGTCAGGAACTAAACTTTAAACTCCGAACTTTTGTAGGAAGTACACTTTTCTCTGATGGAGTTTATCTTACCTATACATCTATACAGATAAATAAAATTGCAATGACTGTATGTAATATTAAAATAACTCTTTATTAAATGCATATGTATGTATACACGGCACACATTCCAAAGTAACATTTTTTACAAATTTTGTCCGTCTGTACGTCTGTCCGTTTGTCTGTTTGTTCCGACTAAGTGCTGGAACGGCTGAATCGATTTTGACGAGACTCACTGTGGGCAGGTAGCTGATGTAATAAGGAGTAACTAAGATTTCTTCCATTTTAGAATTTTATACTTTTAAAATTTTAGAATTCCACGTGAAGTCGCAAGAACAGCTAGTAATTTCTATGTTTTCAACAAAATGTCAATGTCTTATCAGTTTAATTTCAAAATAAAAATAGGTTATAGTGGATGAGAGATACGACATCATTTGAAACTAGTTGAAGTAAGAGGAGACAACAAGGGTAATAATAGGAGTGTCAGAAGGTCGTGCTCGCGAGGGGATGGGTTGTCGAGCTGTCTTTTCACATGACGTCGCAATACTAGTAAGTAACATAAAAGAGCGCCGTGTAAGACGGTCTAACCTCACCACGCCTAAACCTCACCACACCTTACTTCGCCACACGCAACTTTTATCATTATTTATGTATATGAAAATTCGTGATTGTGTTCGTTATTACTTTAGCAAAATTTTGTATAATTTCTGTCTCCTCCGTTTTTCTCATTACGAAATCACTCTATACTTTTAAATTTAAATATTAAGGCTATGAAGATAATAGTATATTCCAAATACGAAATCCACTCTCGAATTGTATAATAGTAATGTTATCTACAATTCTGCGCATTTTGAGCAATTAATTGCCTCCGGCTTCTCCACCGGACGGATAGTGTCATCGGAGAATGAGATTTCATGCGCACTCACGTGCCCCCGGGAGTTTCAGTGACGCCTGAATTCCAAGATTTTTCTCGAACAATGAGCGGTTTGTTGGTTTCTTTTGAGCTATTGCAGTTGCATAATCAAAACGTGTGTAGAATGAGTTCTTCAAGGTCTGCGTCATCGTTGTCATTGTCGACCTGTTTTGAAGTCCCCGAAAGGTTTTTTTTCTATATGGGATTTTAAACTATCGTGCGACCTGCGACGTCTACCACTGTCCATCAAGTATACCGTTACTAATTTGCTAATCTCACAAGTGAAAATGCTGTTGATGTAAACATTTGAATCTCGCCATTTTATGCGTTGAAAATTATCGATTTAAAATAAAAAAGTATCGCATCCACTTTGAATGGAGAGTATATTTTTAAACTAAACAAGGTCAATTTTGCAACAGTTCCAAGAAAGTTGTGCAAGTGTTTCAATAGCAGTTTTATTCTTTGTTTTCTCTGTCGCTACATTTCCGATTCACTTGATGAGTTCGTTATATAACCTTCTGTTATGTCGTATGATGTTGGTACGTTTTGTTGGTAGGCTAATAAATTAAGCTTTTAAGTTAAATGCACCTTAACGTAAGGTAATCACCGAAGTGGTAAGCAGAGGAGTGTAGAACACTCCCACGTTTCACCAGCTACGTTTACGTCACACTATGGAATAGGTGGTAAGCAATGTAAGTTAGAAAAATCAAATAATGCCTGACCCCGGATTTGAACCCAGGAAGAGGAGAGAACACACTTCCGTCAAAATTTGAAAAAAAAAATCATGACCATAAAAGGTGTTTCATTTTTTTTGCAATCGGCGTGGCCTGTCCCTAACCTACAATATAATGTACTTAATTGGGGTACCAGAATATACAAAAACTTTAATTCTTTCCTGGTTGGTACTTATTACAAAAAAGCATTGTATTATGCGCGTAACAAAAATCTCGATGCAAAAACTCACCAGCCTGTACTCCAAAGAAACACCACAGAGTAACGAAACAAGGGATATAAGTAAATATTTTTAGCATTAACTCCATAATTCGTGATATCGATCAAGACTTTCCGCTAAGTAAGTCCTTACGCTTACTGTTAAACAACAATATCGTGTACCGCCAACACGTTTACCACTGTAATTATTTTGTTGCGTTATTGGAATTTATATTCTTAATTCATCACGCGACGCTACGTAACTGTCGAAATTTATGTAGATATATAAAACGACAGATAGCTATGTATGTTTTTAAATTGCCTTGTAGGTAATTTAATTTGAATTACAGTAGATAATAAGGAGCAAAACGCGTATGTTAGCACGAAACGTACGGAATTAATAAAGAGCGGAAATAATAATAATTATTCTTAATATACTATCACGCCAGGTCTTTTGCAGGGTGGGCAGAGAGCAGTGATCGTCAAATTTCTCTACCCTTATAGAACTGACGTGCCTTCTCCATTACTGGTAGGTACTTACTATTGGATATTTCTAACCTATGTAGATTTAGTATTTCTGTTAGTGGCTCGGAGTGTGGATTTCTGCCCGGTGTATGGCAATATGTCCACCACCTATTCAATGATTGGACGTCAGCCTTCTTTTTTGGGTATTACAGGGCCGATGTTACGTTTAAAACTACTGATTTTTCTTGCTTAAATTTTGAATTCAAATTTATAAAACAAAATACTACCTACATATAATTTATTGCCAAAAACACAACGCACAATATATGTATAATAACTACCAAAATACACTGGAAGGTACTTTTATCGATAAAAGGACGACACTCAGCTTTGCTACCGCCGGATTTAGATCCCGGGCAGTGCTGGTTTTCAGTTGTTCCCTATGTCCTTGGGTGGGTGCTAATAATCGGGTTCCGCCTAGCGACGGCCCCCATTTCGGTAACTTTAACATAATAAACCAAGAACATGTACTAGTAATACTCTTGATTAGGCTTTAACAGGAACATCAGAAACTGAACAAAAACAGGGAATTATAAAATAAAATGTGTAGGTATTTGTATTACGACTACGGAATTGAACACCAATGAAGGAGTTACTAAATAGTGGCAGTCATCATCACCCTACTGAAGTCCACTGCGGGATATAGGTGTCCCCTGAGAGGATACCCTTGAGGTCAGTAGTAATCCGTAATTATTTTCATACTAATAATTTTATACTCACCTATCTTGACCAAATAAATAAGGTTTTATGTGATGGGGACGTCAGAAGTCTCCGAAACCGGCGTGCATGTATGAAGAGAGTGATGAATATAGACGAAGCACGACAGGTGTGTAAGAATAAAGATATTTGGCACTCTGTGCTTCTCCGCCTACCCCGTAAGGGACCTGGCTTGAAGATATGTATGTATGTAAGTTCAACATTATTACACTTAAACGTAACTCATTTAAACATTTTTCTAAACCTTTCAATATTAAATTTACTTTTAGAGTAAATACTAACCTTTGCACGCCTTTGTGGTTCTATTTTTATTAAATAAGTTCTTATACTTAACAGAGCATCGTAATATTTTTTAGGGATTTTGCCATTAAATTTGCACTTATACAAATTATCTTTATTTTTTTTAAATTAATTAGTTATATGGCAAAAGAGTACTAACTAGAGTCCTCTAAATAAGTTCGTTACATAATACTTCCACCGCGCACCGCACTTCTTAGATACACTTTTTTGCTCCGTCTTCTTGATTCCCATCGATAACTTCTCATCCGTCACGACACGCATCTCCCGACGCCGTAACCAGCTACAAGATCATCGAAAATTGTTTTCCTTGATCTCTTTCTGTATCCATTTCCGATGTCATTTATTGTACCGCCGGTAGGTACAGTACAGGGCGGCCAGCAGCAAAATTAGACATATACCGCGCAAAACACATGTACTGATGCTTGTATGGTAGGTACCTTAATTCTTGTGAAGACAAAGAGTTATTGCCACCGCTAGCTGTTTGGGCAATCACAATTTCTTCTTTTGATTAAGATTTTTCTATTCTGGATATATACACGCGCGAGAAGAATCACTGGTCAATTATACAATGCACTTAGCAACATAACAGGTAAATCAATTAGTGAGAGTATCATAACAGATTCATAGTCACTCAAATCTCATATTACGCTACTTATTTGGCGATTGGAATGCAGAGCGAACCCATCGCTTACTGGCAGAGTCGCCATGTAAGGAGGGGCAATCGAGGCGAAATAAAACATGTAATACGTAATACGATTCTCGTCCGAATATTAATGATTACACATATCCGAATAAATGATTCCGATAGTCCGAATAAAATGATTACACATACATAATTATCTCTACATTACAATACCATCTAAAGACCAAACATTCCATATTCCAAAGTATTTCCAAGCTCTTTTGAAACCGCCATGATGTAAGATAATGAATGTGATGAGGTGAAGTAACAGCTACCAACGCATTCGAAGTCAGCCATTTTCTGTGTCCAGCACACTGTTCCAACTCCGTCTGAGTGTTTGCCACATTGAGAATTGTGCCATTGTAGATATGAGTAACTTCACGCCTGTAATCCCCGAAGAGGTAGGCAGAGGAATGTAGAATATTCCCACGTTTCACCAGTTACTTTT